>CM016722.1:53711742-53856742 GCA_005771605.1 Scutellaria baicalensis
GACATTTAAACATGTGGTAACAAGAATCTATAGTCATCTTATGAACCACCTCAGTCACCATCGAGTTTTGTTTTTTGCTCGATATTAGTGTGAAAGGTAAATCAGGGTGCCAAGAAATAAATCAGTGGTCAATTTCAAGATCTGTATAATAAAAAAATCATCAAGAAATTTGGTTGGACAAGTGTAGAACTTGGTGAAGTTGCGTCTTTTTAGATAGATCTAATCGATGTAGTACTTGTCGTTGCCTCATTTCGTCCCTTCACAATGATCATGTTAAGCCAATCCTATCTACATATTCAACCTTTTACCATACATTTGGCATGTATGGATTATAAAGTTCATATATTTCTTGATTTTTTTTCTCACTAGCCTTTGTGTTGGGCATATTTTTGCTCCTTGGGCACGTAATGTAACCTCTTTATCGTTTTCTTCTTATTAGATTAGATTATAATGAGTTCTATATTATTGTAAACGCAAATCTTCCTCATTACAGAACTGCATCAATTCGGTGGATTGGACTCGGAAGTTACAGATTCTACTCCTGATGCCAAGCAAGGGGCAGTACCTGCTAAAACATCGGTGGATACAATGGTTACTTCCGTTCCTCATTCGGATGGTTATCTTATCGGAGTTCAATCACAGAGGTTGTCCAATGCAACACAGAAGACAGGACCGAGATCTTTGCAAAAATGGAAGGGGCCCGACAAAATTAGCAAGATATACGGTGACTGGATCGATGACCCTCTAGGTAGACCTAGTATGGCTCCATGCTATCAAGTATGTGTAAGATAGTACTCGGATTGTAACTCTTTTAGACTCTTTTTTCTTCTACCAAATAACCGTATGATTTGTCGTTCAAATCGATTGGTAGTATGTGTTGTAGTATCCATGCCTTGATGTTGTTGTATTAGAGTGTGGTCTGTAAAATATTCAACCTTTTAGGCAAATTTTGGCTTCTTGTTGTAGGTTTTGAATTCACTTGCTCAATTTCTCTGCATTAGGTTAAAATAGTCTATGTATGAAGAGACATGCTTGTGCTTTTCAATAGTTGGATGGTTTTGTAGATGCTACATTGAGTAAATTATTATAATAAGAGTAGTTTTAGATGAGAGTCTCACGAATCTTGTCATGTAAGATAAGTTATAATCCACATTTTTGAAATTCGATTTCTATTTTTTGGAATCGTAAAGCACCACTACATAAGATCTTCTCACGTGAGTTTTGGTATTATGATATATATTGCAATTAGAGAACTTGGCTTGTAGTGTAGCTTGGGCCACTGTTTTATTTTTATTTTAAAAAAATTGAAAAAAATAATCCCACTATATTGATGATTTTTTTCTTAATAAAAAATACCACCCATTTCAGTTAACCCTATCAATCACTGGAGATAATATAGAATTTGAATAGCTAGATTTGACTGTTTATTTGTTGGGTTGATTTTTTATCTTAATTAATTAAGTTGTAATTTGTTTTAATAGGCTTAGCAGGAGTGGGGAAAATTGAATAAGAAATATTAAAAGACTACAAATTCATGGATACTATTTGAGCTAAGAGCCCGTGGTTAAATAATTGTTTTGAACATAGTAGGTTATATTGGTCACAAGATTGGAGTATTACTCGTTCGGCAAAAACTTGTGTACCCCCGGTGCACCGTACCCCCAAAGATATTATTAGTTTGGTATTAGGTATATATTCATGAGGTATTATTGGTGTATTCATAAGGTATTAGTGATATATTCTTGAAGGTATTAGTGGTATACTCATAAGGTATTAGTTACATATTCATAAGGTATTACGTGTATAATTGAAATATATGTTTTAGTGAAGGTATTAATCAAGAAATATATGTTTTAGTGAAGGTATTAATCAAGATATTACTTGTTACATGTTAAGGTATTACTCATATTACTTAAAGGTATTACAATAAGTATTTGGGGCACGCAAGACTTCGTTCAAGTTTTCCTTTTTATATTGCCTTCTTAAAATATGTTCATGTTTATCAGTTCACATCTAAAAATTGATATGAAGACAAAAGAAAAATTAAAATCACTATACGATGTGGGAGAAATATTTCAAATGGTTTGTTGTAAAAATCAACATGTGGTATTGATTTATTCACTTTGCAATTTAAAGTTGATTATTCACTTTGCAATTTAAAGTTCTAGAGTTTATCTGACCAACCTAAGCCATTTTTCCGACATATGTTTTTTTTAACTTTGCAATCCAATTTTTTTTTTTTTTTTTTGACAATTGCAACCTCCGATTTAGGCTAAAAAAAGTTTAGGTTGCAATCAGATAAAAAAAACAATGTTAGGTTGTACGGTGAAAAAAAAAAAAGCATGATCTCCACTTTGCCGGAAAATTTGCAAGTGGATAAATTTTAGAAGAGTAGTTTGCAATCAAAAAAAAAAAAAAAGTAGGTTAGATTGCAAGTTGAGAAACATAGCTTTTTTGCATTTAATCTTTGTTTCAAAAGTTGAGACTCAGAGAGAAAGAATTAAGATCCCCAGTATATATGGAAATAGATAAAAATCAGTTGAAGCTTTCAATTGGGTAAGTCAAAAATCATGAAAAGCAGAGAAGCAAAAGAGTAATTTCTTCATCCTCTTTGTTTCTTCATTCTAAAATATTCTAAAAACACATCTCTACTTTAGTGTACATGTTTCAGTTCCTGCCACCATCACTCTGATCTTCCTTTTCTTCCTCTCTGTTTCTTGTTTCCCTCACTCTGCAAGTAGTGAGAGAAAGCTTCAACTTCAGAACAAGAGAGAGAGAGAGAGAGAGAGAGAGAGAGAGAGAGAGATCTCACATAGATACATGGCAGAGAACGCGAAATCGAGCCTTCAGAGATTTGAGGAGGAGCAGAAAGGCCAATGGAAACTGTTCGTCTTCACAAACCTTGGCTGCAAAGGCAAGGAAGAGAGTATATATATATATATATATATATATATATATGCAAGAAACACGAGAGTATAGTCGAATCAGCTATCCTCGTCCACTGGACCGATATAAGTGAGGTCTGTCCTCCTCACTCTAATGGCTCCCTTCAACAGGTGGGATGCCTTTAAGTTAGAATTATCGGTGCCACTGGTTCCAGCAGAGTTGGCTAGAGGTTGGCCCGATTCAGTTCCCTCCTCCAATAGAGTCCATGGGTCGATCTCTGTTTCAAGGTCGTGCTGCAACAGCTGAGGCTTGGTTTTTGCAGCTCGACTGGGTAAGACTGGGTTCCGCTGAGATGGGGTTGAATTGTTAGGGCTGCACATGGTGACTCGATTGCTGGGCTGGAGATGAGCGAGAGCTGTAGGCGGTGCGGATGAAGGCTGGCAAGAGTATGAATACCGAAAGGACTGAAAAGGGATCGCCATTGCGGTTCGTATGCGCCACCGGATTGCATCCGGCAATTCCATACGATCTAACTCACTCTGTGTGAATATAACAGTAGACTTCAATAAATTTTATGCCAACAAGAAAAATAAACTAATTGCAGGTTGGTGAATGTCAAACCTGTAGGTTTTCAGCCACTTCACGGTTGAAAGCAGCATGGTCCTTGCTACTTTCGGTGGCCTTCGACTCGGATTTGAATTTCAACCAGCTTGGCTGGTCATGGCTCAGTAACACATGCAGCACTAACAGTAGACAATCAAATACACTTTCACCACAAAGAAGTTCAGCAGCAGCAGAAGTCTCTATAAGAGACGTTACGTCACCCTTTGTTGAAATAATTGTGGGGTTGACATAATGTCTGGTATCTTCATGGACAACCCTGCTTCCAAGGAGGCGTAAAATCACCGATGCAAGTGCATATCTCATATTACGACCTGATGGCTCCCTGAGAAGTATGTCATATGTGATAAGTAAGAAATTTCTCAAAGAACAACCAAATCCTACAATGCCTACACGTAAATTGTAAACATTTATAGCAAGCATGTAACGAAGCACACAAACTCAAATTTGGTTAGTTCTGATGAAACAAATTCACTGAAAAAGCTTCAAGAGAAAAGAACTAACAGATGGAAATAAGTCAAGATATCCATGCCCTTATAACGGTTGGTGTCAGTTAAAGTTGAAGCATAGATCAAGATATTTTCAAAGTCAAGGATATAAACATTCTTCTAGCGTTGAACGAGGTGCATAAACTCAAAGGCTATGTTATACAAGAAATGAAGGTAAACTGGCATGGATTCGCAAACAAGTGAGAAGCTAGTTTAGTCAACAAGGATAACATCTGAAAGTACAGGGCAAGACAGATCGTATTCTGAAAACATTACCTGTCGGCACAAATTACAGGGAGTAGTCTGATTAGGAACTGCAACCGCAAAGTCATGGAGGCTCGCAATGCTGCAGGAGAAGGTGGGACCATATCAGCTGCTCCGGCTGATTGTCTGGATATCCCTGGACTACCACTTTTACCACTCTTCCTATTGCTACCTTTTTTGACAGGGCTTCCCATTGCAGGACTGGGAGTCACGGCTTGCTTGCCAACTCCACAAGTCACTGCATTTATTTGTTGCTCGATGTTACTTATCTGCTTGATCATTTCACTTGCAAAAGTATAACGCAAGTCATCAGAACCTTGATCGACGCATGGAAGGATTAGATTAATAAGAGCTCTCTCAGTGACATGCTGCCGATGTATAACAGAGCCTTCCATGTCCAAAATGGTAGATCCTTTTCCTGACTGGCTGAAGTCTGTCCCTTCAACAGCTACCTCTCCTTCTTCAAGGGCACTGCTTTCGGATTTCGTATTATCTCCCTTGTTGATCACTTTATTCATATCAGAATGACACCATCCCCAAGGCTTCCAGTATTGGGGCTTTAGACATAGCTCTTTAAGCTCAGCAGAGATATTTACGATCTTCTGCCTTATCGATTTTTTCCCGTAAAGAACTTCAGCACCTCTGAGCAACCATTTCGCTTGTGACAACATTGAATCCTCAAGCGACTTGCCCAGTAGATGTACAACCTCAGAGAATAAAGGAGCGGCATCTGGCCTGACTAATAACCTGGTGAGAATAATTTGGACAAAGTTGCTCTCACTCTCAGAAGCAGTAATTTTGTCGGGATTAGGCGAGAGGGATCTTATAGCCTCGATCAAGGAGACATCATTTTCCATCTTTTCATTGACGACCTGCTCATTCAGGAGGAGCCTCAGCTCCAACCACTGCCAATGGAATCTCGCAGGTTGCAGGGTATCCAAAACATGTACAAGCTTGCCCATAAGCTTTTTTACGTTTTCCTTGCATTGTCTTTTCAACTCACTCTGTCCAGACACAGAATTCTTGTCATCCTGTTTAACCATTGGTTGTGGCATTTTACAATCTATGAGGGCATCTAGGAAAAGCCTAGAACGGAGAGGAACCAGTGCAGCAGCTTTCAAATTAATATCTGAAACATTATAGTCCAGCATGGATACAAATTCAGAATCAAGGGTATCAGCAGCAATGAGATCATAAAAACCATAACTGTCTCGCAGACAGGTATCACGAAAAGGAAGGTGCTTTATGGCATCATTTATAGTGACAGCCAATAATTGGTACACATGGTGAAAATTTTCACGTACTCCATAGCTTGCATCTAGAATAGGCCTCCATACAACAAATGCAAATATAGAATACGCTGGAGGAAAGACCAAACTCAAAGGTAGCATCCGTTGCATTCTAGATAGAGCTAAAATCGAGGCTTCACCTAAAAGCTCCACAATAAATCCATCAGAAACTGTTCTGCAGTTCCCAACAAGAACCCTAAACCAGTTCAGAGAAACCTCAATCGAATTATCCACCTTTGAACTCCCCAGAGAACGTGCATTCCCATTCATATTGGATTTCAGACTTCTTGCAAAATGAATCAGATCCAGGCCTTCCTTCAATCTGAAAAGGGTAACCATCCGCTCCAGGTTAGCAACTCCCTGCAGAATTGCCCCAATGACAAGTGCTGAAACAGCAGCCGATATTCTTGCTGCTCTCCCAAGAAACCCTTTGGAGTGGTTTGAAGTTCCATTTGGTAAATTGGCATTAAAATCATGAGACTCAGGAGACATCTGAGTCTGACTTCGAGGAGCCTTTCCTGGGGCAAAAGCTTGCATGAGAGCAGAAGAAGCTTCAGTTGCAAGGGCAACCTCAAAGACCCGTCTTTGACGTTCCCCTAGAGCTTCTTTCAATATGCATAGACAAGTGGTATGAATGTGCAAAATGCGCTGAGCAAAAAGCAATGAACCAGGAGGAACATTTAAATTATAACTGTTGCCAGGTAAATCAGGAATTTTAGCAACAACCTGTCTGACATTATTAACAATTGCAGCAATAGCATACGACACCAATGAAGGATCACCTTCCTGAGCAGCACCACCGGTTTGTCTCATGCAGTCCATCAATCCTAGAACTATTTGCTGGGCTATCTGATAGTTGTCTTCCAACTTCTCGGTGATTGGATTTCTGTTTGTTCCAGGTCCAAAAGACTTTCTATCTTTGCTATAGAAGTGCTGGAAAACTTCATCCACATGTCTCTGAACTATTTCTTTCATGTTCATACCAACTCTTGATAATCGAACACCACTAATCTTTTGACGAAGATAATCATCAGGATCATCAACTCCATTCGGAACACCAAGGGGAAAGCCAAAATCCCCTTCTAAAGATCTGCCAGAATCAAGTTCAGAACTAAGTCTCTTATCACAAGTGGAGTTGAAAGTCTTTTCCCATTCAACCACACTAGCTATACTCCCATACTTCCGAAGCAGGTGACGAGCAAAAAGTAGGGTCGGTGAACTAGAAAGCTTGCCATTAGATGCCAAGACTGCTGCAGCACGATGAATTGCAGCAGACAAGGTCTCAGGAATAAGGTCAGCAGCAATAATTATATTTTCATACCTGATACAGAGCAAGATAATAAGTAAGATATGTAAGAATGACAATGAGTTAAATTTTCTGGTAATACAACCTATAATTAACAAACTCAACAGTTATAGATGATGAGACAAGATATTCTACAATGCTTTAGATGAGAAACCTAATTTGTTTCATAAAACATTGGCTGGAGACTACCTTCTATTCACTAAATATTCCCTCCAAGAATAACAATAAAAAAAGTAGAGAAATACCACAAATTCCATTAAGTGTTACTAACAAGAGAATTACACACAAATCTGCATTTCCACTTCTCCAATATGCAAGTGTCCAGTCCTGTATTCCCAAAACTGATCTAGAAAACTACCCAGTTCCCCTTCAATGAGTGAATGAATTCGAAAAGTGCCATAGCTGGTATCAAGACAAAAGGGAGAACAGGGATATGCATAGTCCTCTCTTTTTTGAGCTTACAAACATCTGGAACCAAGGTTCAGATAAAAGGGCAGAGAAGCAAAATTATGATTTAAAATTGAGACTTTCAAATCCCTTTCCTATCAAATACATTCTCATCTTAACATTTTCCCCATTTTCTTTTACTATCAAGTAATAAATCACCCACTATTGGCTAAAATGAAAAAACAATACTTCAAACCCCAGTAACTTTCTTGAAACCTAAGCACAACATGAATACAATAAGCTTCTAGAAGTGCACCTATTATTTCGTAACATAAATATTGCTATTATAGACTTCAGAAACAGAGATAACCAATAATCTAGTGGCCATTAAGCAGAGAGCACAAGAGTCGAAAATTAAGAGCATACCTGCAGGATACAAGATAAAAGAAATGCCTCCCCTACTTCAAAGGCTTTTTTTTCAGCAATCCTAGGATTAATCAGACTGTTCCTGCTCTGGATAGTAGAACCAGGATTGCTAGGAAGTTTTGGCAATAACCAAAGAAGAAACTTTGTTGCAGAAACCAAATCATCACAAACATCCATTATATACAAAATTGATGACAGTTCATCTTCACCAATTCTCCATTTTGTGGAGCTTCGATCATCAACAGGAGGTAATGGACTACCATATTGGCCAATTTCGGCTGTGAACTTTTCAGCCTCTTCTATAAGCTGTTTTACAACAGATAACAGCCATTCAGCTACAGTCCTCTTCTTGACAACATTCATCTGCTTCAGAAGTTTACCAATTAAAAGAATATTAACAGAGGGTGGTTTTCTGGTCCCACCGACAGATTTTGAGACCTCATCAAAACCAGTTCTATGGTGGAGGCACGCCGTCTTACTTTCACACACATGGCTTGTTGATGCTCCCTGACTACCTTCAATTCGAGCATCAACTAATTGTGCAAGACTTTGAGTTTTACGGACAGACTTCTGTCTACCCCTTGATGACTGCTTGGTAGGCTTAGGAGGTGGTTCTGCTCTGAAAGATTCCATATGTTTCAGTCCTTTTCTCACCCACCATGTTTCTTCTTCATCTGCCAAACATGACTGCAAGAATGAGCTCCTTTCTTCACTTAATTTCTGTTTCTTCACCCTTTTGCAGTCTTCACACCCAGATGTTTCTTCACCGACATCTGTTCCACTACCAGCCCCACCAGGATTCTTAATACTCCCTTGGGAGAGATCAATTCCCGTGTCAGTGGAAGATGAAAAAATGGGTAGTAGTAATAGTGCAGAGATTGAAGCCTTCAATTCTTCAAGCTTGATATCTGAGTCAAGATTTGTCATTGATGAATTGGATGTCACCTCTAAGTGCCCCAGCTCAAAAAATGGAGAACCACTTCCAAAACTACGTTGATGCTTATGTTTCTTAGCTGGACCCTTTGCAATAGGATTATATTTTCTGTTTCCTGATAGCCCATGAAGCACCAGTCGACGTTCATTTGAGTAAACATTCATTGCCTCCAAAAATATTGGTTCTCGGGCTCCTTCCAAAGCATCACAGATATAGGGAGCAGGCAACTCCTTCAAAAGTTTGTAATGACTCTTCCACCTTTCCAGGTCAACCACAGACTCATTCCCATCCATAACTCCACTTATAACAAGCTGTCTGACATATGCCAGAGGATTAAAAGCACCGAATTTGATCAATTCTCTTATTAGAAACTGTAAACGTTTGAAGCCTTCACTGTTATGCACTTCATGCTGATCAATCCAACATAAAATAATATCATGCAAAGGCCCAGGGCTCTCAAAAATATCTGAAATGCTTTTTCTTCTCCGCTTTGAAGTGTGAAAGTTAGGCAACTTACTCATCGTTAGTTTTAGAAGCCGGATTGCTATGAGTATCTGAGAGAAATCTTTTCTACCTGTGAGCTTCAAACCATGAGGTGCAGTACGTAAATCCCTAAACTCACAAGTTGCCCACTCACATATGAAGAAGATGGAACAAAGTAACGATGATGTCACTGAACCAATATGCTTAAGTGATGTACGTAAACAGGGGCTTACTTCTGCGATCCACTGTTCAGCACAAGCACTGTCCCATGAACTTTCAAAGAGCAACTTGTAAGCAAATCCAATGTCTCCATGCATGAGAGACTGGTCTAACACACGCAAGGCTTTTACTACATTATAGCTGGATTGATTAGGTCTGGCTGCTCTTGAAAGAATCTCAGCACGTTTTTGAATAGATGATACAATATTAAAAAATGATAAGGACTCAGCTTGAACCTCATGATTTTTATCGATAAGAGCACCAGTGACCTCAACTTGGCCATCCTTCCCCTTCCTGGCATCCTTGGCCATTTTTGACAAGAAAGTTCCATCATTTACCAAATGACTTACCACACAAACTGGCAATGGGAAACAATCCAAAGCAACAAAAGTATCTGGTACAGCTAATATTAAATACCGAAGCATCTCAACAACTGCACTTGTGGCATATGCACGCCTAGAATTATCAACAAGATCAAAGCGGCCTGGAGAAGGCTCTTGGATGAATCGAATGGCTATTCCCACCAATGTGTGTACATAGGTTTGAGATAAAACAACAGTTTCTATGACACCATATATGATAGGTAGAAGCAACTGCAGAACACCAAGCAATTCCTTTTCCTACAAAGACAAACAAAACACACATCAAACTCTACATGCACTAATAAATGGACGGGCAAGTCGTAGAACATCTAATACCTGGAGTTGAATTAAAACCCAATCAATAATCATTGAAGGAATGATCAGTCCTTCAGAGTGATGCCAGTGAATAATCCTAACCATATACCACCATTTATTGTAAAGTGAAGGCTCCTCACCATCCATGACAGCTGAAAATGAATCACCTTTTTGCTGTACTAAACCACCTAACTGTGATGACTTGTCTCGCCTTTTCAGAGTAGAATGGGGAATGTTTTTCGTCATAAACTCATCCAAGAGAAGCACCAAGTACTCAATAACATCTTTTGTCCACTGCTGTGATCGTAATATTTGGCTTTTCTCTTGAGACCCGGATGATGAATTAGAAGATGAAGAGCGAACCTGCAAGATTGTATCATGTAACTTTCGATATTTAAGAAAAGTTAAAACTGGCTAAGAAGACTCCTCGTAATTACTTTTTCCTTGGCCATGAATACATACCTGATTAAGATATGTTACTTTAATGAACCATGTTGCTCTCTGTAGGGGAACATTATTTTTAATTAGAACTTCAAACAGAGACTTTCTCCTGTAACCATGAGGAACCTGGTCACTCAATGAACGCAGTCTTTTATGCGGTTGGGATAAACCCTGGAGAGGAGTTTGTAAATATTTTAGCAATCTGGTCCACTTGAACTTTTGGATATAGATGAAAATGAAAGATTACACTAGGAAACATCATATTCTATTCAAGAAAAGCTCTGACAGCAAGAAAATAAATGGCAAATAACATTAGCTTCACAATTCTCCTATAAACCAGAAATCCTATCCATTTACAAAAGCAATAAGATGCTTCAGATTGATTGATGTTACATAATAATTGTGAAGTCCCAGGTTACAGTGTGCAAAATGATAAACAGTACTGGCAGTAACAGGTTTTCTCCATCTTTAATTCTTATATCTGATATTCCCAGGACAGACACCATTGCTAGCTCAGAAACCATCCATCTTTGTCCAGGAAAAACAACGTCAAATAAATAAGCAAGGAACAAGGCCAAAACATCTAACCATATGTACATCATATACTCTTTAGTCTAGTACCCCCCCCCCCCCACACACACACACACACACAAATAAACTGATACAAAAATGTATATACTAAACGAACTACTGTAATTGATATGCCACAAAAGAACAACTAGAGCAAAAAAAATTCAATCTTGATCATTAAATCAAAGCCCAAGACTCTAGCATATTCAAAATTTGGCAGACAGTTACTATGCCCTTTGGGCACTTCATTCAAATGCATGAGAATACTTCATCGGTTTACAGTTGTTCTTTTTACCCCATTTGCATTTACCCCAAAATAGTACTCACAATCCCCATCCTTATTCAAGTCCAATTAGCCTATTCTGGACAAATTCAATCTGTAGCTTCAATCAAAACCAAAGGCCTTGTCTGGTCAAAATATTTGGTTCAATTGATAAGAAATTATTATGTTTTGTCTCATTATATAATCGTCAAATTGGGGGTTAATAGATCAGATCATAAAATCATTAAATATGCTTGGCAAATTTGGATTTTTGTGTTTACAAGGGCATTCTTTATCCACCTTAATCATTGAATTCAAATGAAATACTGAGCATCCTGATGCAGTACCAATGCAACCAAGTCTTTCGTTTGTTCATCTTCATTCTCAAACATGACTTCTCCTTTATCAGAAGGGCACAATATAGTCTCATTTTCTCTCAAGTACTCCATACACAAACTCAATAATCCAGCTGCATTTGATTCATAGGTGGTATTTGATATGATCAAGACAAGCTTCAATTTGCAAGAATGTTAAAACATACATACAACAGCCCCTATTAGTCTGTATTTTGAAATCTGTTTCTTATATTTACCAACTCACACGATATCCATTCCTCTCATATGGCATTGAATGGAAAAGTATTTGATGACCTAAAGTAGGGATCCATTTGTCAAATCATGTAGCACAATGAGATGAAAGACAAACCTCAATCCATTTTTTACGGAAGTCTTCCCCACAAGGTCTTAGCTCGGGAAAGATACCAGACTTCGTAAGCAGTGTACCAGAAAGTGGCACCCCATAAGCTTGACCAGCCTGCATATGAAGAGTATAATCTAGAATCAATTTCTATTATGTTTGTCAGAATCTAGAATCCAGAGGGCTTTAGAAACTGAACAAATCTGTATTTGTTCCCCAAAAAAAAAGAAAGTGCAACGAATTCTCCATTTATCATTGATGGAATAAAACTTGTTTGTCCTCTTTCGAGGATGGGCAAGAGGAGAATGAATGACCTTTCTTTTTTGGGCACGCGACTCATTAATAGCTCTGTGGCATTTCCTGATTGCCTGTAAAAGAAATTTAAGATGTATTAGCAAGTAAATTTACAAAATATTCTCAAAAAAAGGAAAGGAGTGTTTATTAGTAAACTCATAATAGTTAACAACCAACTAGAAATCAGCTTAGTTCATATTATACTGCCCACCTCTTTGCACTTGACAACGATGGGTTTTGTGAAAGCATGAACATGTGATAGCGTAACCTCTCTAGATTCCTGTATAGTTTCTCACACGAAAGAAACATAAGCAGAGATACTAAAGAATACAACAAATGCATAAAACCAAAAATGCTTAAGAGAAATGTAAAACTACCTCAAGTCCTTCAACAGTATCTTTATAACCAGATTGCACATACTCTCGGGTAAGCGTCTCCTCGAGACAATTTGGAGTCTGTGGGTTGAAGTCAGGAGGTCCAAGTCTATTACCGTATGACACAGCATAAGTATGGTGACGACAATGACATGTCCCAGAAATGAAATTGAGAGTAATCTTAGATGAATGACTGAGAAAAACTTAGATGGATAATGAAGCTAAATCAGCAGAATAGTGTTCTTTATAATGCTCTGACCCCAAAGTTGCTCATTGAGAGAGAAAAAATTTGGCATAATGAGAATAAATCTTTTTTAAACATCTCTTTAAAGTCAGAATGGTTAGAATATAAAAAGAACTAAGTAATGCAACAATTACCTGGAATTCAGGTGTTCCTTTTCACACCTCAATTTGTATGATGATAAATGTGGTGACCGCCTAAGCAGACAAAACAAATGAACTACTTGAGGTTAGATAATTAGACAAGTTTTAAATCATTATATGTAATTCTTGAAAGCTGTAAACAAGGGCTAAAAATAAAACTATGAACATGATAAACTGTATGTCTAGAGGGAGAAAAGTAACATCAATAAATGTATAGCTCGCCAAACCTAAATAGAACTATTAGATCGGATATGGAAACTTAACTATACCATACTGAAACTCAAATCAATCATTAAATGTTATGTTTAGACTGGAAAACCTAATAAAAGGTGTTTTATTCAATAGTTAGTAGATCAATCCTACTTCAACAACATAATTCGTCTAATGAATATAAACTCTATTTTTATAATACAAATGCCTCCTCCACCCAAAGACAACCACTTTATCCAGTATACAAAGTGTAAGCCTCATTTTCCATCCAATTAGTCCTCTCTCAAATAAGCTGAGTGTAAGACACTCAAAAAGTCAATTAAAAAACTTCAGATGCATCAATCTCTCTAATAGCAACCAAACAAGGAAAATTTGCATCACTCTTTTTTTTTTCTTTTTTATGCTTATTTGAATTAGGCCATTTCTATACTTGTAAATGTCACTGTCATTTCTGAAAATGGCAATAACTGTTGAAACAATAAACCTAAGAAATTGAGTCTGAATTCATTAAGTAAATAACTTTACTTGAGTTGAGCAGAAAATTATCATTGCTAAGCAATATTATCAATAGACTTTAGAAAAGCTGATTTTTTTGAAATCAGTAGAATAATAATAAACAAGCTAAAGCTATTATCCAAAGTTCAACTAGGTTTACTTTAGCCCTACAGCAGATCATGTGAATCCATCAGTGCACATGCACATGCAAGAGAAAAATTTGTGATATACAATAAACACCAAGGTTGTAAGATCACATTTTTTACTACAAGGGGACAGACCATAAGATTGTAAATCAAATCTTAGATCATTAGATTCTATAAACCTTGTAATAACATAGAACGATACACACACACATGCACATAAGTATATATAAATTCATAAACATTAACTTATGATTAAGTATAAGTGTGAGTGTGTAGACATTATATGATTAAGTGTAACGATATAAGTGTTTTGTACTTGTATTCAAGAAAATTTATCAGACAAACTAAAAGAATAACTTTATAATATGTATACACATACGTGATTAAATTTCAAACGTGGATGATTGGAATTCAGAATGTGGAAACATCTAACTCTAAGTTCTAGTCTTAACAATCACAGAACAATTTTAAAATTTTTTTTTACTTATATATGTAATAAATATAGTTTTTTAGTGGTTAGAGGATTGGCAATTTGGTTGTCTCTAAGTTTCCAACCATATCTTAAGTTCAAGCCTTAATGCATAACCTTTTTTTTTTCCTTTTTTGGTGAATAGCTTATTCATGGAATCATGAATGCAAAGGATTTTACCGATCTTATGGGTTCACTGGCAATTTTAAATCAATCTTATGACACTTCGCTCTTGTATATGTGTCGAATCATTAGGTGGGTAAAAAAGCATAAACTCGTAGAATCCGACAATCTGACTCACAAGTTTAACAACCATGATAAACACAGCACCTAATACCTTGAGTTCAGTGAGAAATTAGGCGCCACAGCAGGTGATTCAGCACGGGACGTTTCCCTTGCATGTATCCCACCAACAGCACCGTTATTGACTGCACCGGTGCAGCTTCCAGCATGATACCTTTGCATGATCTCTTCCGACAATCATCTGCATAATGCCACCAGCATCGAACTGCAACAGAAAAATACACTGGACAATATGTTATGCTTCTTCAGAAAATTGATACAATCCATCATACAGATGTCAGAAAATGCTAAGGGAGGTTAGATCAAGTAAGACCACTAGAACTTGGCAGACAAAAATGTAAAACATATCCATGGCAGTACTAGCTCAATCATTTTTCAATAACAACTAATCCTTTACTCATTATGTAGCATCAGCTACATGGATCACTTCACCTTGTGTAAAAGTTCAAACACATGATCTTGTTTATATCTAAGTATAATTCCCATCTTTTAATATTTTCTTTCCAATTCCTTTTAGGTCTTCTAATTCCCCTTTTAATTTGAGATTGTGATTCTCTATTTTCAATATTTTATCTCAATCATCTGATAAACTAGACAAAAGTATGGTTGCAATTATCAACTGGTGCATGAGCACAAGATATAGAATAACAATTTTCACTGCTTAGAGTCTGATGAATGATTTATCTAGATGAACAAAGCATGCTGAAATGTAAACCAAGTCATTCAACTTTACGTGGATGGATTAAAGCATGCTAGCATGGTAACCAAGTCATTCAACTTTACGTAGATGAACTAGAGGATGCTGGCATGGTAGCCAAGCCATTCAACTTTACGTAGAAGAATTAAAGCATGCTAGCATGGGAACTAAATCATTCAACCTTACGTTGATCAAACAAACTATGCTGACATTCAAACAATGTCATTCAATTTTCTAGATTCAACTAGTACTCCAGTTTGAGTTCAGATTTAGTAAAGAAACAACAGCATAATCTGTTTCTACAGTGGACAAGGAGATAATATCTACAAACAGTCGAGGTCACGTTAAGCTGTTAATTCAACAAATTCATTCCTACATTTCTTGCCTGCCACCAAAAAAAAAAACAGCAACGTTGATTACTTCAACCACCAATTCATCATCTCAATTATTCAAAAGAACTAGATTAAATGGAGAAACCATTCATTACAATTCTTACACTGCCCAAGAAAATATTCAAAAGCTTCCCAGCAGCAGCTCAATCACTTCATCAACCAAAATGGCTTGATTCCACTCAATCAACACTAACCCAAACCAGCAAAATGCAAATGAGCAACGCACTAAAAAAAATTAACAAATTAATGACAACTTAAAGAGTATCACACAGATAAAAATCAGCAGAGTACCTGAGCAACAATGACAGAAATCCCAGATTAGTCCAATCACTATCGGCCAGGAATTGAGATTGCGAAGTTTCAGCACTTCAAAATTTGAACTGAGGTCCAAATGAGCAAAAGCTAGGGTTTTGAGCTCAAATCAAACTGGCAAATTAAACGGAAACATGAAAATTCAGTTCAGGAAAATAAAACACAACAAAACAGAGCTTTCTGCGAGATTAGGGATTCGAAAATCGAGTAAAAGGGATCAAATTCAGATGAATTATGGAGTGACGTTGCTTCAAGAAATTCTTTCTGTTTATGTCGATGTATGTCTATGTCAGATATAGAAAGAGAAACAGTTGAGTGTGTGTGTGTGTGTGAGAGAGAGAGAGAGAGAGAGATTTTAGAGAGAGAAAGAGAGGGCTGAGATTTGGGGGGGGGGGGGGGGGGAGGGTGGGGTGGGGTGGGTGGTTTGACTCTACAGTGAGCTGACGATGGAATTATGACAATCAATGTTTTTTATCTTTTCCTTTTTTGGTGAAGAAATTGGAAATTTTGAATTAATATAAATATATAGTTTATTGGTCTCAAAAAGATAGTTGACTTTGATTTTTGAAAAAAATAAAATTCCTTTCACAATATTTATCATTCAAGAAATCATTTAAATGTTTATATATAATTATATATAATTATAACAAAAAATTATGATGAGTAATGTACAGTAGTAAATAAAAGGTTAATATTTTATCTTACTATATCTCAATGACTTTACAAAATTTTATCATAAATTAAGGATAATTGGATAAGAATGCCCCTATATAATTATAAAAAACTTAAATGATAATATATCTGTAATTTGTTCTTTTTAAAGAAAAATAATTAATAAGTTTCTTTTATTTCGTTTTTACCTTTTTGGTCAATTAATACATTTTTCTTGGTCAATGAATTTATGTAACCCCTTCCGAAATCTATCGATTTATAATATGTAGTTTGAATGTCAAGTAAACAACGTATCGAAATGGTATGTTAATACAACTAATCCGACTAAGATTGAAAGATTTTAAAATTATAGAACGAAATAAGTAAAAACGTTGATAGATAAACGACTGCTTTTTAGAAGGTGGAGTTATGAACAATATATGTGTGTATATGTTGCATAGATTGATGACAAGTACAATTCAAGGAAACGTTGATGTTCATGTCGTTAGAGTTGGCCACCGAAGGTGAAGAAGTGTACACCTTGAAAAATTAGATGGAGGCATATGAGTTATTTTCGATGAGGCTTTACGAAGTGGTGGTCAAAAAAATATAGTCTAGTTTACAAAATAAATTATAATATTATAAATGTAGAAAAAGATCATACAAGCTCTTCTATTTAATCAAAAAAGTCATCACTCATTCATCAATGTTTAAGCAAACACTTTGATTCCCTAATCCATAAAACACTACAAAACTGTATATTTTGTATATTTGAATCTTCACTGTTACAAGTCAAAAAAAAAAATCCTTCTTTCTTCATATTCCTTCAAAATTATCAATAATGAGGTTTCAGTTTAATACTATCCATAGCAAAACTGGGATCAACCACTGTGATAATCTCACTCTTGTTCATCTTCTGAAAGTATGAACAAATGGGGGGTTTTGGCTTCGACCAATCAAACAGCAAGATTGTACGTAGCAGAAGGAAGTGCAAGACGAAGTCCATCAAGTTCGGGTTTTGCAATTATTTGACAGCCCAAACGAGACCTAAAGAAGACCGTCGCACATCAGTAGTCATGGAACATAAAATCAAGAACTCGGTTATAAATATCAAGCATGCAACGTACGTGTTTGTGAGGCCAAATGCAAGATCTAACATGTCATTTTCCTCGTCAGTTGGATCTGGTAATTTATTGTAATGGTCTACATCCTGGCAAGAGAGTTGAAAAGTTAATTATGTAGGATGATCTTCATAGCTGTCAGAATCAGGGGAAGGCAAAGGATCAACGTGGAAAGGAACGGGTGTTTTGAACAGTAACTTACCATGACTATAACATGACACGTGGAACAAGCGAGTGAACCTTCACATGCTCCTACGAATAAAGATTAAACAACATTAAAAAAGTTGCATGAATTGATAACTCGAACAAAAGAAGCCTTTATATTCACCTTCAAGATCTATATCATTGTCATTTGCAGCTTCTAACATTGAGAATCCCTCGGGGACTTTGACATGCATCTCTGCTCCATCCTTGTCAACAAATGTTACATTTATTCTGCAAAGTCCATATGAAGTGTATAGGACAATCAGATATACAATAATAGTCTATGCATCATACCAGGTTTAACCTCAAATATATTATCCATTTCAGATATCTCGTTGTGGGCCTATGATTCTGACCTCAAATTCATGGCAGTTTTGATAATAGAATGGCATCGGATGCAGGAAGAGTTCAAATTGAGCGTGATATATTAGGGATGATCATGCAAAGACAATCATTAGAAAGCTATTAAGTAACAAGTGTTATTCCCATGCATCGGCCTACTATTTTCAGTTTCACCTATGAAGCGCTGAACATGAAGAGTTATTTGTGTAATGTTGAGCATGCATAAATTAATAAACTCTTCTTTTCCTTAAATGCAGAGCTTTCGCTGAATTCTCACCCTATTCAGATTATTTTATCTCTCCATCATAATAATTATATTTACGTAGTATATTCATTGAGACTCAACCTTCCTCTTTTAAGGAAAGGAAATGGAGAAACAGCGAATAAACTGTTATAAAAAGATTACCTTTTCGGTTCTTCATCTCCTTCCTCTGAATCAAGTTTAGCTGTTGTGGTGCAAAATAATATGTGCCTCTGAATATCGAAAAATACGAAAATGTTAAAGCTAAACATATATGCAGATCATTACAATAAAAGTAGTGATCCATTTCATGCATGAAACAGAGGAAACACGAACACAACCCAAAAAAATAAAAACATAAGTGATGTTTGAGCAATATAGCTATGATAGAGAAAACTTATCTGCATGGGTAGCCCCATTCAATTTGATTACTTTTTTTAGCACTCCAGGAGAATATAAAAAAAAATGAATTGACGGCCAATTCAACAAATTTTCTTTGCACACTTGTTTTTCATTTTGAGCAAGGCGGATGAAGAAACAATATAACAGATTCTCACGTTTTAATACACAAGCTTATCACACAAAACTATACATGTTGCTCAAGGACTCGGATGAAAAAGAGAAAAGGCCTCAGGCACACCAAGATTCCGTTTTTCTACTTGATGAATTCAGGTGTATCCATGGCGTTCAAATTTCTGGATCAACGGTGTGAAAAGGCCTAGGTAGATTAGAAACTCCTATCATTTTACCTTAATAGTAAGTGTCTGATAGACTGCCTAAACAAAGGTGGCAAAGATAAAATCCCCAACTTTATGGACATTCAGATTTTGCAAGTAGTTTAATACAGTTTATATTGCATGCATATAACTAACCTTGTCTCGTGAATACTGATTATGATCCGTGAAGATTGATGTTCCAGGTGATACAGTAGGAGCTACAGGGTAGAAGAACACAGGCAATTAGAGAACAGTTATTCATGTATAAGAAGCTTTATTTGCGACACATCAGATGAAACTCTTACTTACAACGGAAATCAATGTGAATAAATTACTTTCTTATTTCATTAACATCCAAAACTGAAAAATAATCTGGCATCATATTAGATCACGATTTCAAGAATCCATTCACACCTTTCTTTCACTTTACTCCTCTTCTTTCCATGAGTAAAAACTCTACTCCTCGTATATGTTAAGTAAAGCAGAATCAGTAGCCTACGATTTGTATCAGAATTGCATTAACATGAAAAAGACAAGTATTAACTTAGATGAATCTTAGAAGAGCAGAACAAAAATGGAACACTTAACCACTTCATAGAAAAAAATTAACAAGAAACAGAAAGAGATAAATGTAAAACGAAATAAAACTCGTATATTTCCATCTCTAGACCCTTCTACAAGATATCACCCAAACTGCTCTTCCACCACATAATCATGCATCTTATATTATCACACTTCGAAGTCGTATAACAAGGCATAAGAAAAACAAATTCTTTCTCAGGCAATAATGCATTAACATTAGTAGATATATATGAATTTTGCGGTTTATAACAATCACAGCTTAATACACTGCAAATGAATTCCAACTCAATTATCTCATTCACAACAACAAATTTAAATCAGTTTCAAAGTCTAAATTAGAACCAAATGAAAAAACCCAGACCTCTTATTGCACGAATCGTCATTGCACGAGCCCCAAGCCGATAAAACTTAGAAATGAACATAATCCTATAACCTGCAAATTACCCATCAAAATCAACGAGGGATCAATGAGTAAAGCACTCAACAAGATTTGATCACTACACTGCATTTTCTGAAGAAAGATGATGAATTCAGCACAATGATCATGAAAACATTAATTGAATTTGCACAACAACAGAATCTTTCACACGCCACTAAACATCAAATTCAGGAAATCGATAATGAAACAAATGGAGATGATAATTCCTTCCAATAGTTAAACCATTAAACTTGAATTTCGTAAAATTGAGGATTTTAATCATCTTCAAACACTTCACCTGAAATCGCCAAAAACTGATTCGAAGGTGTTACCTAGAATAGCAACGGCGTCGTTTTGACAGGGATCGCCATGCTAAGTGGGCCTCAGATTTTAATGGGCCTGGTCCAGGGAGTCCTTTAATTGGGCCTCTTCGACCATTTTTAAGATTTATCTGTTTTACAATAATTTATGAGTTCAGTCTAGTTGAAGATAGAAATAATAAAGTATTTATTTAAATAATTTAATTTTTTCAAAAAAAATTAACTTAATAGTATAATTATATGTATCAAATAACACACTCTTTCATTTCAAATTAATTTTTTTGATATATTTTGTGTTACTTTTTCAGGGGTGAATGCAAAAAATTTCCTAAAGTAATGATTTTTTTTTTTCACATTGAAACCCTTTTTTTCTTCAATTGCGACCTAGATCAATTTTCTGACCATTTTTAGGTTATAAAATTGAAAAACGATTAAATTTAAGTCGATTTTCGTATTTAACTTTTCTTTTTTTTGGATATATAGCTCAAGTATGCAGATTTTGTTTTCCAAGTATATTTGTATGCAATCATAACTTCATAAAAATTCAATCTTTTTTCATTATCCACAAAGTGATTTGAATTTCAGTCCCCATTTTATTCATTGTACTCTTTGTTATTATTATTATTATTTTGTTACTCAATTAGATTATCATAAATTCACTTATTTGCTCATGACACAGTTTGAAGAATTTTTTTAAGAATGAATTAGACTTCAATCATATATGATTAGAATGTGAGACCAATCATTCTTTACAAAAACTTGTGTGATATAAGTATAACCTCACCGATAATTTCCATGAGATAGATCTTTTTTATCCATTAACCAAATTCATTTTCATAAATTTATATGTAAATTGTAAAATGTGAGTTATGGAATGAACCTATCTTAGATAAAATAATTTGTGACACGATTGCACTTATTGTATCATTCTTTTGTATTTCTTTTAAATAGTCCTTTGAATAAACATCATATAATGTAACTTTTTTCAACCATATTTTTTGAATATTGCATAAACCCAATTCTACCACGAAAATACATGAGGAATTCATCTTTAACCATGACTACAACTTCCAAAAATGAGCATCAGATCTATAATCTATTTACACACAAATACATGATACTAATATATATTGGGTGCGGTAAATAGATCGTCAATAAAATTTCACCAAGTGTAGCATCTACAAAACCGAGCACGAACACCATACCCTTTCGAAACAGGGCAGGCAGTCTGAATTCCCAGATGAAATCATCGATGAGCAAACAAGCATGGGCACTAGTCCAGTCTTACGCCTCGCATCTTGCATACGAGGTTAGCCGTTGGAAGGTCGAGCTGGTTGCCTGAATCCGATTTTACGAGGTCCTTGAGCTGATCTGTTGGTGTCGAAAAACATGTGTGGAATGTAGCAAGAACTGGGGGGATTGGCATTGAGAGGGCCGAGAGCACGTTGCTCAAGTATTCGATGTCAACAGATAGCTGTTGGGCTCCTCGATCTGTTATCTTCTGGATGCCACGTAACTGTTCGATGTAAAGAGCTGTAGCTCCCTCTGCAACCTACAAGATGCAGCATGTTAGGTTAGACCGACACGTTCGATTTCAGTGAAATGTAGGCATGGTTGGAATTTTATCAACATGAAGTAAATGTCAGAAATGAATACGTTGGATGGATGTATGGACACACTAGATAAAAAGAGAATGATCAATGAGTGCATTAGAAAGAAAGTGGGAAGTTTCAATAAATGGGAAAATCGAACACACTTAAGATGGCATGTACATAGATTGTCCAGTCAACGGGTACACAGTCGAGCATCATGAACTCAAATTAGAAGCAGAATGGCCGAAGAGAACGACTTATGTGTAAGCACACTAGATTTCAGTGGATAGTAAGTAATGGATGCATTAGATAGAAAGTAGAAGTAGCCTTAATAAGTAGTAGATGGCCCAGTACGGCGAGTAGAAAGCAGAGAATCATTATTTTAAATTGAACAGGGAAGGAGAAGACTTATAGACTTGAAAAGAACCTATAAAAAAGATATTGTATATACTTGAATATAAATGAGAACATGTGTCGACTATACATGATGATGATGGTGAGATATGATCCATAAAATCGACCCCAAAAACAATGAATTCGTAGAAAGGAAGAGTGCTTCACAAGATCATATCAGAATGCAATGTATTGGTGAAGGCATATGATACAACATGTACAATTAAAGAGTTAAAATAGTCATAAACGAGCAAAGTTACCTTGAACATCCATTCAGTTGCGAAGAACTGTGCCTCCTCAGCATTCGTCTCACTGTTGGAAATACCATCAGCAAGAGGCTCCAGTTGCTGGGGTAGAGTAAGAAGGTATTCAGCAACATTAGTCACATAAGGCTGAGGATAGGCACTGAAGCTTGGAAGGGTGTAAGCACTTGGCTCTTCAACTGAAGACCATACGGGCAAATGCGACAAATCATTGAAGTGTTGTCTAACTTTCAATATGAGTACGTCATAAACTAACTCATTGACTGCCTCTGCAAAAGCTGACACTCTTTGAGAAGCCAGTGGAAGGGCATGAAATCGGGGATCTTTTGACTGCAACCACCAAGAGAAACTTGTTAAGGGTTACATGAATGAAGGTATCCTTTGACCGCATGAAGTACTGTATTACGTGTTGCATGCTTTCTTTCTGAATGGATAGGTCTAGAAATTCTTCTTAATATTTGAAAGTCACTACCGAAAGTTAAATGCTTTAACATCAATTCCAGTTGGATAATGCAGGAGACATTATAAATGAAAAGGGAAAAAAAAAAGTTGATGTCCTCAAACATTCATTCATGTTAGCGATGCTGATACCTGTTCAAGGAGATTAAAAAGTTTCCGAGCCTTTTCAGGGACATCAACAAGACGGAGAGCTGCAAAATCCACGGAAGCTTTTCCTGCAGTTGTCAATCCCCCACTTCCATCATTGTCATCCAAATGTGATTGGTTTTGATCCAGACTTGAACCGTATGCAGAAAGAGACAGATTAGTGCTCAATCGAGCTAGTGTAGACTTCAATGAAGCTTCAAAAACTGAAATTCGGCTTGACAAACAATCCGCAACAGTGAGAATCTGTAAAGCACCCTGGACAAAAGACCACTCCTCCTCATTTGACATGAAATCAGCTTTACGTGTATGTGAAGCTGTTTCTTTCCTGTCTGATCCACTGTCTTTCTTTCCTCCAGTATTATGCATCATCACATCTACCCCACATACTGCTCTCAGTGCTTTCAGATTTCCCTGAAGGGTGGTGATGTATTGCAATGTTACATCATCAAGTGCTAGGATTAGTTCATCTAACTCAGAACCACCAGTAAAGCTAATGCATCTCTCAGTGGCAGCTTCAAGAAGTAAAATCACTAGTGGGATCGACTCTTCCATTCTTCTGACTGTTTCACTGAGCTCAACTCCCTGAACCCCTATAATACGAGTACTAACTCCCCTAAGATCAAGACCTGCTATACCACCAGACAGCACACCCCGCTCCATTTGCCCATACCTACATTAGGAATTAAATATTAGACTATAATCATTTATGATAAATAACTAGTCTTCCAGAGTAAACAAATTCTATTTGATTAGAGAATTCAACTGAAAAGATCGACATATTTTGATCTTCACCCGAAAAAATTCTCTTACAGCTCAAAAGTCTACCAAATAGAATTGAGAAAACAAGGGCAAATAAACAATTGAGACACAAACAATGCATCGGAGAATTGTCATACAGGATAGTATCACTGCAATTTGCAATTTGCAATTAAAACAAAACGTGATTACCTTTGTTTAAAAGTTTCATATGGAAAATAGACTGCCTTCAGTGTATCTAGCAACACTTGCAGATCTGAATCTGAAAACAAATGTTGAATATTTCGAGCAAAACTCCCAGTTAGGTTGTGCAGTTCTATTAGAACCTCCAAATGTTTTGTCTGGATTTTGGCACCTTTAGGCAAATCCCCGGATAAGATGTCTAATATACCTGAAATAGAGGTGAGAAGAATCAAAATGAGTTTGAACGTTTCAGCACAATATTAAACTCAAAGTAATGCTCAAGAAATACAGGAAGATGTAAGAAGATAACCTTTGGCCAGTGCTTTAGTCTCAGGTATAACGTCACCAGTAGCAAGATTAACACGAGATACAAAACTTGAACTAATGGATGACATAGTCTCAATCAACAATTTTGGAACAAGAGTTTTGTAATCTTCAGGGAAAGCAAGCATACACCTGTAGAGTAATTTTTTCAGAGGAATGAGCATTTTATGAGCATAGGCATTGCCAATAGACTGATTAAGTAAAAAAGTTCTGTAAATTCATTACTCATTACGAATGACCATTTTTTATGAGCATAGGCATGCTAATAGACTGATTAAGTAAAAAAGTTATGTAAATTCAGTACTCAGTACATGCCATCTACACCTTTGAATTATCATATTGTTACACAAGACATGCTTTTGATAAAATAAAAAATTATAAGATTACTATGAATAAAAAATAAAGGATCTTGTTTTATAAATCTCAGATATCAGTTACATAATTAGTAAATAGACCAGATTTGAGGTGTCATTTTAAAATGAATTTTTTTTGACCAAATACATTGTCTCTGTTTATCATAAGAATTTCAGAGAAATTGGATCTTTCATAGACACATGAGCACCACATGCAATAAAGGATTAGAAGGTGAACAAAAAAGGGATCCCACTAGAGCAAAACTGCTAGTTAAAGGTATTGGTGATCCTGCTTTATGTCTTGTGTGTGAGAATGACTCAGAAAATACTTGACTGTTGTTTTACATTGCCATCTCTAAATCACCAGTCACAAAGAAGACTATTTTGATCTGCACATGCTGAACAGTATATGTGGGACAAGTCACGAGGACTTATCAGACAATAAATACAAGGCTCAAATAATGACGCACATTTTTGTGATTTATTATTTCAATGTTCAATCATATAGCAAAACAAAATTAGCATTTAATACTGACTGTTTGAAGACCATTTTGATCTGCAAATGCTGAACAGTATATGTGAGACAAGTCATGATGACTTATCAGACAATAAACACAAGGCTCACATAATGAAGCAAATTTTGGTGACTCACTATTTCAATGTTCGATCATATAGCAAAATAAAATTAGCATTTACTACTGACTGTGAAAAGGTTAAAGGGTAAATAAATTAGTCCTTTGAAGAAAACAGTCGCATCACAGATTTAAGTACAATTTAAGAAGCAATATGAGAAACGCAACAAACCATACCACTTCCATTCTTGTTCAAGATAAAGAAGCAACTCATCATAGAAACTTGGCAGCCATCGCGAGAATGATATGACTGGAAAATTAGATTGTGATTCAAAGCTACTTGTGACCTGTTCCACTTCATTCTTCTCATTTGCAAGTTTACTAGATTGTTGCCTTAAGTCAAAATCTTCCCAGAGCTTCTTAATGTGTTTGAGGTGAACTTTCGTATAGTAAGCCTCTAAAGACTTAAATCTCCCAATTCGAATGAGGATTCCTCGCATTTCTTGAGCAACACTAACCTATGAAAGAAGGGAGAAAGAAAATCAATTTCCCTATCAAATTGAAAAATAAAAACACTAGAAACGTATCAAAGAAGCTAGATAACAGAAGAACCATTCACCTTAAAAGATAAATATGGTGATGTAAGCTACCTTTCTGTTGTTCAATGCATCAGTTAAACGAGGCTGAACCATTGAGTCCAATCTATCTTCCAAAACCTCAAGCTGCTTCCTTATATTAGCAAATTCAGCAACCTGATCGATCATCTCAAATTCATGAATCATACTACCTCACGAACTCTAAGGTACGACAAGATACAAAGTTCAAGTGTTGGAAAAGGACCTCTCCAACAGCAGCCAAACAATGTCGCATGTTAGCCAGTGTTTCTGCAGCACGTGGGAGATCACCACTGGCAAATACATCCTCCACAGTCGAGCTTAACTGTGTTAATCCAGCTGCATCCTGTTCAACAACAGAAACAACTTGCACTGACCAACTAGAAACAGAGCACGCAGACAGCAGAACTCCAAATGAAGAAATTTAAATCACAATCCAACCTGCAATGTCTCATACGCAGCTTCCATCCTCCGCTTGACTGTATCAATTTTGGCAAGGGCAGTGATTGATTCCGCAGAGGATCCCTCAGCCTACAGAATAATTTAATGTTGGTACTAAAGTTATCGGCATGACTATTTTCAAATTCATTGCCAAACATTTCCAGTCATACTCTAGTACTTAGATAATAAATAAATTCATATCACAGCATTAAAATTTCGAAATCATTAAACAAATTGCTCCTATGTGCATCTTCACAAACTCAATTGGCATCCTCAAATTACTCAACAAATTGAATTTCACCCATCATTGCCTAATTTAAGGTGCACATCTTGTCCAACCTTCATTTAACAGCTTATATCAATCAAATTACTTCTTGCTTCAGTTAACTCAACTTCAAACTCATGAAAATCATAAATTTTCAGATAAAATAGATTCCGTCTTAATCACTATCATGCAGATATGAAGACCATCAGACAACTGATTTGTGTTTAACCAGACATTTCTCACATCTCTAATTTCCACCTGAAATAATCGAACTACTCTCCATCCAAGCCGACATTTGCAAAACAAATGAATCATAATCAGAACAATTCCATATCTATCCTCAAACTTCGAGCTCAAAGCATAATAAAATGTGACAATTCCAGAACCGGTAACGTAGAAATTACAGCACCTTTTTGAGGAACTGCAGTATATTGGCAACAGATGAGCGGAGCGAAACGGCGTCATCACGGAGGCGGAGGACGTCACGCGAAGCACGGGGGACGCGGAGGAGCGCGGCGGAGCTCTGCTCCTCGAGAGAGGCGGCGATCTCCTCCGACACCATCTGCAGCTTCATCTCCAGATCCACCAGATGCTTCTCGATCGGATCCTGCGGGTGCCTCTGCTGAACGGCGCCATTGATCCATTTCTTGGGATCGAACTTCTCCTCGGAGAAGGAGCTGAGATCCACCATCATCTTCGATCACTCTTCCTGTCTCCGATGGATCAAGTTTTGGGGTTTTTACTTCTCAGACAGATTAGCTGCTAAAATCGCGTTTAAAAGGAATATGCCAAACGCGACATATGAACGTTTTGATATATTATATTGGGGTTAAAATCATTTCTTGATCGCAATTATATCCGATTTTACACTTTTTACTTTTGAAATGTTGCATTTTGTCGTACGAATTTCAAATTTAATACATTTTCTAGTAACAAATTATAGTCGCACACGCGTTCTAAATCAACGGCTAGGATTTTGTCTTATACCGTAAAATGCATCAAATTAGAAGTTTACATGATAAAATGCAACATTTTAAAAGTTATATCAAAATGTGTAAAATTAGGTATAGTTGAGATAATAAAATATCTTTAACTTTGTATATTATAATTCAAGAAAATATCTCAAATAAGTTATTGATATTTTTCCTTGAATATCTATATAATATAGAGAGAATACTTATTCTCAAATAAGTCATTGTAAAATTACAATAGTTATTTCTTATATGAATACTTTAATTTTCTTTTCCAACCTCATGCTTTTCTAATTAAGAAAATGTGTTTCAAGAAAATATAAATATATTGTTTCTTTTTATATATGTATGGATGACTTTTTATATGTCGGACTTTGATTCGAGGTATTCGTCATTTCAACTACTTATAAAAAATATATCCATTTATATCCAACCATAACTATTTTTTATTGTATTTTCGATTTATTTCATTACTTATGGAGATTGAGTGGCGAGAGATTGTTTATATGCGATTTTTATTGAATTGCTTATATATGCGATGCGAGTAGCGACTTAATAATTATCGAGTTGACCCCGAGTAAGTCACGGAGTGAATCATCTCATTAACCACCCTAAATTCACACATATAAGCCCAACCAAACATGGCTCAAGGGTTATTTAATAAAACAATTAATTTATCAAAAGAATGCCCATGAAAATAAAGAACAAAAACAAAAGGAGTGGTTGACTTTTGATTAGGACCAATGAAAATGAGGATGCATGGTAGTTAAGGTGTAAATGCATGCATGTGATGGGAGCCGTACGAGACTACCTGAATCTGACCACATTATTAACACAAACTCATATAATTTAAGGAGCAGATAGCCATCTTATCCGTACGGCCTAAATACGGAAATATATTACCGGCTCACTCGGTTGCCGGTTCACTTCTATTACACGCGCACACTTGATTTTACGGTTTTGCCCTTTTATCAATTTTGTATTCTACCCAAAATATATAAAAAATTATTACAATATTGAAACAACAATATATTGCGGCAAATTAGTAAAGTCGTCGTTTTTTAAATAATCGAGAATCATTTATAAAGAAAGACAAGAAAAGAAACTATAATGTTGGTCGTTAAAACCGCAATATGGTCCAAGTGGAAAAGTCTATATTGGGGAAAAAGAATATCGACCTAAGAGAATCTATAGTTTGTCTGTTTAGAAAAATCTTAATACATCATGCCACAAAAATTCAAGAGCTGAGCACCACCATTTGTAATGAAATTGCAGCTTCGATAGCTTGTTAGCTACTTGGTTTCCTTCTCTAAAAATATGAGTGATCAGAACCTCCATGGATCATTAATTAAACACAACACAACCGTCCATTAATTTCGAAAGTATCATGACTGAATACACTTCTTTTGTTGGATGAGGAGGACCACATAATTAGTAAGGTCGTGTTGGAATCATGTTTGTTGTATTTGTGTTGGGTTGTATTCTGGTTTTATAGTAAGTCTATTATCAGGTGTTACTTGTAAGAGTTTGATTATCGAAAAATTCAAAAAAATTATTCCGATTATCATTTAATAAAAAACTTTGTTCATCGAAATAATATAATCTAATATACATGTGCACAATGTCTTTTTTTTTTATCTCGATTAGTTTTGTAAAAGAAATGTTGGTGTGTCAGAACACATCAGTTGCCAAATACAACATTTTCGTAAAGTTAAACTTCAAGAATTTATTTTTTATGCCCATTTTTTTTGGTCAAAACTGACTAAGGTCAGAAAAGCATAATACATATCTGAGGTTATATTATTATTTTGATCGATGGTGAAAAGTTTAGTTAAAATGACGATTAAAAAAAGTATGAATTTTTTCGATAATTAATCCAACTTGTAAATTGTGAATGTATATTGGGTAACGAATAGTATGGCATCATATGGATGATTTTCTAAGTAAATAATGGCAATTTATTTTCTAGACATTAATACTTAGTCAATAAAAATAATTTTCAACTCATTTGTCCACTCAGTTTTATAGTAATTGTACCACTTAGTTGCAAACAATTTTAATAGATCATACTTTTGTTTTTAATTTTTTTTGTCCGCTATCATTAGATGATAAGAGATTTCCACTATGTTATAAAATATTCATTGACTAACACTAGGTAATTAATGTTTTTTTTTTTTTTGCAATTTTACATTATTTAATTATTAATCAATCAAAATTATATTTCATGTATATGAGTAATAAAGTATCTAGTCAAAGACTTGTGTCATATATTAGAAGATGATGAAAAAGTCCAATATGATTCTATGAACATACTTTTTAATTGATTAATTGTCTAACTCGTTCAACCCAAAATTATTACCCTAGACATGTAGTTAAAATATCAAATATCACCCAAAATTATATACTAAAAGTATGATTTTCTATATTATAAATGGGCTAAGTCCAAAAATACAATATAAAGTTTAAGAGTTTCTCGAAATGCAACCTAAAATTTTTTCGAAAACTTTTCTGATGAAATGATGTAACTTGCATGTGACTTTTAAATGATTAAAAATAACATGGATTGTGATTGTTTTTTGTTTGCAACCTTTTTTTTTTTTCAATTTGAAATCTAAATCATTTTAAAATGACAAATTTATCATTCTAAAAATCACATGTTAACGTAAAAATTATAGGAAAAGGTGTTTTAAGTGTGAATTTGAAGAAATTTATAACTTCAGAATTACAATCAGATAAAAAAAATTAGATTGAAAACTAAAAAAATATTAGATTATAAATTGAATTTTGTATTTATCTTTTGATAAATTAGTCAAATCTCAAGAGAGCATGTTGAGATTCACCCTTATCAAAACACAAATTAAGTAAAAAAACCTAAATTATTGAGTTTTATCATCCTTCAATCTCATTTTTTAAATCAGATTGCAACCTAAACTATTAAAATTTATCAAATTATAACTCTTGACCTATTTTCCGACGAAAACATGAACACATGACCCGTGCACTCAAAACATAAAAGTACACCTAAAAATATAAAAAAAACTCTTGTAATCTTATAATTTAAGTTGACAATCACATGCATGTTGTGAGTTCGTGTTTTGACAAAAACAATGATTCAAAGATTGCACTCAATAAATTTTAGAAGTTTAGATTGTAATCTGATAAAAAAATAATTATCCAAAAAATGAAAATTATCAAAATGTTCCATGGTTTTTTGCATTTAACCCTAAAAAAGGGTACCGATTGGCAAAAGCCTCTCGGTGAGACACACGCTCCACCAGGGCGATTGGGAGGTGGTGAGTGAAGGTAAAAGATGAAAACCGGTTTTAATGGTTACAAGACGAAGGAGTTGTTGACAACAAAGAAAATGTGAAATGAAGAAAGCCAAACAGTCCCTTACCAAGTTTTGCCTTTTTTTTTTTCTTTATTTCCCACATCTTTTGTACATATATATCTCAATTCCCCTGCTTTTTGTCCCCCACTTCTTCGCATCTCACTGCTCATAATTTCCCTAAAAAAAGATTCAAGAAAGAGAGGAAATCCCATTTGACTCTGATCTCAAAGCTGAGATATTTCTTCAGTGGAGAGTTGATGGGGTCGAAGACCGCAGTTCTCTGCAGTTATTTGTGTGCTGTTACTGTGTTTTGGTGCAGTTCCATGGTGTTTGCTGGTGACATAGTTCACCAAGATGATGTTGCTCCCAAGAGGCCTGGCTGTGACAACAATTTCGTCCTGGTTCTCTCTCTCTCTCTCTCTCTCTCTCTCTATTTAAATTGAAAAGGTTGCACCTTTTTGCACTTATTGTCCCTTTTTAGTACCTTTTTCAATTGGATAGTTGGTTTACTAATTGATGGTTTTCTTGATAGTTGAGAGTTGGTTATGATTTTGGCTTTATCAATGGCTAAAGCTACTGTATTTGATGTTTTATTATTATTAATTTTTATATGTTATTGCCATGGGAGTGTTCTTCAAAGTTTAATGTGGAGTAGGATCTGTTTTGTACACTGTTTACTTCCTTGTGTTTTGTATCTTAGATGAATTTTGAAGGTATAGTATATTATGGAGTTAGGTGTTTGAATCTTGGGTTTTGTCTGCTTTCACTATGGCTAAGGAAGTTAGTGGTATTAAGGATGTCGTTCGAAGTATTGATTTCGAGTGTTATGTGTTAAATTGAGAAAATTAGCAAGAAAAAGGGAATTCTAGGATGAAGGATGAGAAATTGGAAGATATTAAATCCAAGATCCAGCCTGGTTGTGTAGTATTCGATAAGGACATGAATTTGTAGTCTGTCTTAAGATGCTCAAAATCGGAACTTTAGATAGCTACTACTCTTTCAGTTTATAACTTTTAGAAGCTGAAAAGTTCTTGGAATAGAATATGTCATCTTCACAAACTCGTCAAAGAAACATTTTCTTGCATCTTCTAAGAAGATATTGTGTGTATAATGCAACTTATATCTTGACATATAACCAACCGGTATCTCATGTACATGTTTTTTTTTTTTTGACTAAAGGTCACAGTTCGTTACTATTTAATAGGTTAAGGTACCAATTTGGATTGATGGTAAAGAAGCAGTACAGTTTGTGGGTGTTGGTGCTCGATTTGGTCCCACCTTGGAATCAAAAGAGAAGCGCGCTAACCAGACTAGAGTTGCTCTTGCGGATCCTCCTGATTGTTGCAGTAAACCAAGGAACAAGGTTTTCTTCGTCTTTTCCTAGGGTATTCTTTAAGAGTTGCCAGAAATCTTGGTTTATCATTCACATGTTTTTGCTATTCTATAGTTGACAGGCGAGGCTATTTTGGTCCATCGAGGAAATTGCAGTTTTGTCACCAAAGCAAATGTTGCAGAAGCTGCTGGTGCTTCAGCTCTACTGATTATAAACAACCAGACAGGTTTCTCGTTTTTCTTTTGTGAAATATTGTAAAAGCAATTGTCTTTTTATATAAAGACTCGACCGTTTACCATTATTGTCATGGTAATTAACAAAATTGAACTACATTTTAATGTCAAGTTATTTCTCAACTGCTAATATAATACCTTTTCGTATGGGGCTAAATTTTCAGAACTCTTCAAGATGGTTTGTGAAACAAACGAGACTGATGTAGATATCGGCATACCTGTTGTCATGCTCCCACAAGATGCTGGTGAAAGCTTGAAAGAAAACATGAGAAATACTTCTCAAGGTAAGCTTCACCATTAAGGCTTTGCTCGTTAAATAATCACCATACTATTTCTATATTGTTAGTATGCACGTCTGTGTTAGTAAGCCTGTGTGCAATCTGTTCATGAGTTTGGGTTTATTGTCAGTTTCGATTCAGATTTACTCTCCAAAACGCCCATTGGTTGATGTAGCAGAAGTGTTTTTATGGCTAATGGCCGTTGGTACCATATTATGTGCATCTTATTGGTCTGCATGGAGTGCTAGAGAAGCAGCTACTGAACAAGACAAGCTCTTCAAGGTAGCACAAACGAGCGGTCACTAATATCCCTCTGCTCGTTGATATTACAGGCAAGACTGGATTCCCTCCTCCAATTGATTGACATTTCATTGTTGACCTAGCAGGATGGTTTGGATGAATACCTCGCCAATGACTCGTACCGTTCCAGTGGCTTTGTCGACATCAATATGATGTCAGCAGTTTTTTTCATTGTCATTGCCTCATGTTTCTTGCTCATGCTCTACAAATGGATGTCTTACTGGTTCATTGAGGTTCTGGTCGTCGTTTTTTGCCTTGGTGGCGTAGAGGTACAAAGTTGGATTAACTATGGGGATATGTTACTTTTCACTTTTAAATGATTACTGATTCATTCGCCTTCTTGTATAACAGGGTTTGCAAACTTGTCTAGTGGCTTTGTTGTCATGGTATGTATTATGTTCGTTCTTTACATTATACCTATACATTATCTTTGTTTAATTATATATCACAGTTACGGTATATAGCTCCAAGTGTTTATTACCACTTCTTGAACTAGGATTTTGTAGTAAACATCTTCTTCAAGCAAGATTTCATCTTTCTCCAAGAATAAGTCTAGTTTTCGAATAACTTCAGTTAATTTTATACATTGCTGCAAAAATTGATAATGAAAACTTTGCAAATGATTGTTTTGGTTGCAAATCACTGTGTTTTTTTTGCAAATGTCTCAACTGAACACATTTGCTCGAAACGTTTAGATACAAAACTGTCTCAAATTGGGACTATTTTCTCAAAGCATTGACTCATGGTACTCCACTATAGTTTCAGATGGTTCGAACATGCTGCAGATTCATTTGTTAAAGTACCTCTACTGGGAGCCGTGTCATATCTGACACTCGCTGTTTCTCCATTATGCATAGTATTCTCCGTCTTATGGGCAGTGTATCGCAGTGTCTCCTTTGCTTGGATCGGTCAGGATATACTTGTAAGAATTATTTTTCTGTCCTTTTTTTTATTTCTGAATACTGATTAAACTTGGCAAGGAAAAAGAGAGTTTACTGAATAACTTTTCATGAATGATGGTAACAAGAAAGTACTTGAGACGAGCCCGCGGATTTGCTAAACTTTCGTCACCTTTTATTGAAACATGTTAGCCTATTAAATGTGGATTTGACTTCTAATTCCGTTCCATTTAGAGAATGACATACATTCTTTCAATTCTTGATCTTGTCTGGAAAGGAGCTGTAAAATTCCTCTCTTTTGTTTCTTTATGTTGATTCTAATAGTTGGCTCATCTCCAACTTTATCTTTGTAACAGGGCATTGCATTGATAGTCACCGTTCTCCAGATAGTAAGAGTTCCAAATCTCAAGGTGATTTACTCACATCATATGTTTCATCTACGAATGAGGATTGCGTTCTTGTACGACATATTGATCACACTCCAAACGAAGAGAGCAACATCAGATTATGAATATTAGAACAGCTTGTGCTTTTATATGACTTGATGGCAGTTTTTCTTGCATGCATACTCAGGTGGGAACAGTTTTACTAAGTTGTGCATTCTTGTACGACATTTTCTGGGTGTTTGTCTCCAAATGGTGGTTCCATAAGAGCGTGATGATAGTGGTGAGCGCTACTTTGAATCTTGAAACGAACCAAAACGTAGACATTTTTTACTTGGGTTGTCAATGGATCCAGGCTGTCTTATAACCATGTTGTTTGACTCTTTTCTTGCAGGTGGCTCGTGGTGATGGAAGTGGAGAAGATGGGATTCCGATGCTACTCAAAATCCCTCGAATGTTTGATCCATGGGGCGGATATAGCATCATCGGATTTGGTGATATTATCATACCAGGACTACTAGTAGCATTTTCTCTAAGGTTTTAATAAGATTCTATTCGACCTTGTATCTTGAAAATGTAATCTCATCGAGCTCGTGTTTTCATTAATTCTTTCTCGTCTCTTGCAGGTACGATTGGCTGTCTAAGAAAAGTCTGAAAGCTGGATACTTCATGTGGGCTATGCTCGCTTATGGTTTAGGTGAGAAACAAAGTAACATCCAACAAGTGTTTTCTTCACCCCCTCACCCCTTAAAAGCGACCTAAGTCGAGCTTGCTCACAACTTACTTTGTATCGACTTGGGAAACCTCTCGATTTTAAAAGTTGCGTCTGAATTTGAGCTTGACAATGCAAACCTAGTGGTCTTATCACGAAGATATTGATTTCAAACTCAATCTTGGCACAGTAGTGTCTCGGCTTGATTCAGTTACATCCCTTACCCTTTTTCCATATAGTTTGAATCAGTAAAGGGATTCTTACAACATTAGCAACATTCATTTCATTGCTTCTAAGATGTTGACATGCAATCTTTTGTTAATAGGTCTTCTAGTTACATATGTGGCACTTAACCTAATGGATGGACATGGCCAACCAGCTTTGCTTTACATTGTCCCGTTCACGCTAGGTAAACGACGAAGCTCTATTCCCAATCGCTATTTTAGATTCTCTATTTTCGATCGTATTTTAAATTTTTATCTCCAGGCACTCTGATAACGATGGCGAAAAAGAGAGGAGATTTGAAGCATTTATGGACTCGAGGTGAGCCGTATAGACCTTGTCCACATGTTCGACTTCACCAGGACGAACAACATCCAACGACGAGTTGTCGTTGATCATTTACACAGTTTTTATCGAGTTGAGTATAGAAATACCTTATATGTATGTAGATTAGGAGGTAACATTGAGAATGTACTCTTTTAATTGCTTCCAAATTGTGTGTTGTGAGATTGTTGAGCTCAATTTTGCAGTTGTGGAAGAATGTAAACTAATTGAATTAAACATAACACATTAATAAACCCTTTTAAGTTGAATTCATCTATGCTTTGCATGTTTTGCCAATTTTTCTCGAGTTTCAAGACCATTTAAGTTTGAAATTAATTCAATATCAAAGTATATCTATCTATCACCTATATAAAAGTATGAATATTTCTTACAAAATATGGATTGTCTATTATATCCTTATTAAAGATTTTATTTAAGGTTATAATAGCAATTTATGATTTTCATATTTAAATAATTTTACAAAAGAATTCCAAACCAAAATTATATAGAGTTTTATTATGAGTAGGACTCTAATTTACAATAAATTTTTTTGAATTTAATTTAATTCAATATAGATTGTATATCCGTATAAAAATTATTATTTAAGGTTAATATTATTATAATATTTTTAATTTAAATAATTCATCCTCCACATGCGACGCATGTGCTGATACTCGTATGAAATAAAAAGCTAAATGCAAAAGGCGACCCGAAGTATAGATTTTTTTCAATTTGCAGTCTAGTCTCCTTTTTTTTTTCCTCGAATACAACCTAATCTTCTAAATTTATCTAGTTGTAAATTTTCCAACAAAATAAATATCTAGAGACACGTGTGGATTTAATTTTTTTCACTTTACAATCTAAACTTTATTTATTTAATCTAATTTCAACTTAAACTTTGTCTTTTCATCTAATTGCAACTTCAAGTTTCAAAATTTATCTTAAATAATAGGTCCCAAATTTACAGGTAGATTTAATAAAATAAAATTTGGATTGCAAAGTGAAAATGCCAAGAAATAGCCGCAAAAGCGATTAGATTATAATCCGATAACTATAGAATTACCAAAGTGAAAAAAACTATAACCTCAGACTGATTTTTGCTTTTAACCCAAAATAAAAATAACATATATACACGTAATTTTTTTTTCTCGATTTAATATTAAACAATTTCCAAAATGGAACTATCAATTCTTATTAATCTGTAAAATCATACCAATTTTTTTTTTCTTTTTATGAGAAATAAATATAATGGGTCTCATAAAAATCAACTATATTTCCACCATTGGTGCATTTTAGCACTAGAGATAAAAAAGAAATAAAGAATCTAGACTTTGCCAACAATCTGCTATCAATTGTTAAAACCTAAAATTAGAAAAACTTCCTCATATATTTACAAGTACATCACAACTCTTTTGGCTGAAGATTTCCCAGCAATATGATCTCCTTTCAAACTCTATCAAAGAGGCGAAAAAGAACAGAAAAAAAAAAAAACAAACGAGCAATAGCCACGACTACCTGCGCTAACGAGTCTACCAGTAGAACCCTACAATTCGTCAACACTTTAAAACGAAGGAAAGAAAGAGAGATGACAAAATTGGCTTTTGTATCAGCATCTGATCCAAACATTCTTTCCCTTATTGTCGTTGGGTAAACATGCATGGAGTAAACTCAGAACATCAAAATCGAACCTCTAATATGTCAAAAGAATTTACCATTGAAGCTTGAATGTGAATCCACATTGATGTACATCTCAAGTTGGAGCCCAGCATTGTTACAAACACACTGGTCGGACAAAATGACCAAAGATCCTTGTGGCCAGTCTCTATACGAAGACACGCTAAATTCTTGATCATTTCTGCTGCTGATCGAGGCCTGTGAATGGGGGAGAAAAATTAGTATATTATGAAAAAAATATCATGGCACTTTAAAAACCAAATCATGCTTTTAGTAGAATTCATGAAATGGCTTGGATCGGTATTAGTCTGGATACGGAAAAATCATTCTATTAGATCGAAAATATATAAAACATGAAATTTGACTAGAGGTTTGATTACACTGTTCTTCACTCTAGAAAGCAGTGTCACAAGGAAAAGGCATAGAATCTGTTCGTAGAAGATTACACTTAGAACAAAAGGAAAAATGGAAACAAAAGAAATTGGACATACTCGTAAATACCCTCAAGGAACCATTTCCATTAGTGGCCAATTGCAACGGTCTTCTGTCTTGACCCAGAAACAGAATCTCTTGCATTCTTTCAGGCCAACCTGAGTTTAGTCGTCTGGCAAAATCTTCCACTTCCCTGATATCAAATAATAGAAATAATGGCATAAGAATATCGTAATCAAACAGGAAAATGAGCCCAAAAAAAATCATGTTTCTCGATGTAGAACATTTAATTTTGATCGGCTGACAAACGTAATAAACCATCAACTCATATTAGTGCCCCTCTGTGTATTTGTATGGTTTAACTTACTCAAATCATTTATAGTTCTTACAGGCATTATAGAAACTAACAATAATAGATTATCATTTAAGTTTTGAAACATTCACAGCTATGAAGACGAGATATAATAGAGCTAACTCAAGATCTGTTTCTGTAACTGGGCTAGTCAAAAAGCATTGAGCTCACCTATCAATCTTTGCTTTCAATACGGGGTCAATATCATCAAAGTCATCTTCCGCAGGGGCAGTTTTGTCATCTGCAATCTCCAGCAACTTTGTAGCCTTACAGAGTTCAGGCAGATTGCCATTAAATGTAGGTTTATCACACACAGAATCAAGGTCATTTGATTCCTGCACCATAAAAGGACGTTAATCCAAATACCACAAGCATTCATAAAATCATGCCCACATTGCATGCCCTCTTCGATGGCAGGTGAAAGCAAACATATGCCATTAATAAGCAGCAGGACCACCAATGGCTGATATTTCATTAAAGCCACTAAATAGACAATAATATACAAAAACATAGTAAGGAATACCTCATGTTGTTGTGCAGCATATCCAGAAGAAGAGCTGCTGTTTGAAGGAGCAGTCTTAGGATTATCTTTTCTCTTCCGATTCTTCTTTTTGTGTTTAGAAGTTGTAGTCGCCTTAGAATCTGCAAACCCATCTGTGAATAAAATGGTCCAACTCCAAACGATAAAATAAGGGAAGAGAGGCAAGTAGATAGAAATTACAAGGATAAATCATATAAAGAAAACTCTTTTGCATTCTAAAACAAGCCCAGAGATATTGTGTCATAGTTATTTAGATCAATCATATAACCTTCCTGTTCTGAATATACCATGATATACACTTGATACACAAACAACAAACAGACAACTACAGATTGTCGTAAAGAGCGTGTCAAAGAGAAGTCATAATCAAGCCAGGAAAAAAACTTCTTCAACTTTATGCTATGAGCATCTTTCTAGCATATCCCATATTCAAGTACTCAGGAAAGTCAAAAAATGGAACAAAACCTACCTTCATTGCCTCCATTAATAAATGACAAAAGATCATCCACTGAACGATCATCTGCTTGATCCTCTTCGACTTCAATATTCTACAGAATCCATTGAAAGGCAGAGTCAGACTCTCAACTTGAACATGCAGCATATCATAGGGGTAACCATTTTTAATCACTTTATTCAATATTCTACAGAACCCACTGAAAGCCAATGAATCTGGGTTTGCACATACCACCAATTTTTATATTGGTGAATAAACATTTTCAAGCAGTTTGCTGAAGTTGAAAATTATTGCTAGCTAGAGCTTCTATAGAAACCTAATTAAATAATTCGAAGATCATAGAATAGCACAGGAAACAGTTTCCAAGATCACCTTTAATCTCTCTCTTTCTTTTAATTCTTTCCTCTTTCTAGCATACAATCTATTCAAAAGGCGAATTCTTGGATCATCCATGGTGTTTTTGATAGGCTCTAACTTTTCTTCCTGTATCAGTAACATAACAAAACTTTAGTAAGAAAACACAGGAACAAAGGTTTCAATGAAATGACACAACACCTCTGTAAGATCATCAGGCAGATGAAATATCTCTCGAATTTCTTCTGGAGACTTTCCTTCAATAACTCGTGCAAGTGCACGGCTAGTGAGATCAACCAGTGGCTTAAGTTGCAGGCTATCAGCAGCAGAAGTCAATTCGCAAAGCCTTTTTGTACCCAAACGGACAAACCTCTCATCAAAGGACTTTCTCTCCTGCATAAGAGTATAGCAAAGATTAGTACCATTCACTATGTCCTTGGATCTGAAATGCCCCAAAAAACTACTTCCCCAGTGGTAACTTGATGAGTAAGAAGAATAAAAGGAAGCTCATAAGAATGCAGCATTGTCTGATAACCTTGTTAGAGCGTCCTGGAACTTGATGAAATCGACAGTAGTCAAGAATTAGGCTCAGCATAGGAGAATTGACCCGTGAAGGTAGGGAGATAGGGTATTTCTTAGAAGATCCCATGCCTGAATGTATTTCACGACATATGAATGGACAGAACATGGCAACCTCTTGCTCAACTTGTTGTATTGAATCATCAGAGGTTTGAAGCCACACATAAGCCTTGAGAATCTGACAACACAGCAAGAATAACAACAAACCAAAGTGAGGAACGACTAAGAAAAGATAAAAGCAGAACCTCTCCCTCGATTCATAAACAAGGGCCAATGTTAAAAGATTTCAACTGGTGAGACAACGAAAAAAAGAAAAAAGAAAAAGGAAAACCACTACACCGTTACATGGGTCTCACACAAGCATGCACAAACTATTGAATAATGCAGAGGGCAAACTAATACAATCATTATTCTATGACAAAAGGTAGAACAGATCTGTGACACCGTTTGCAATGTGGACATACTTAAATGAATCACATGAGATACACAGATCCATAATCTTCCAGGCTTTGCTTTCACCAGATATTTGCTTTGGACTTTAAGGGTAACCTCAGCTACTTGCTATCTAATATCAAGAGGTTCTGGCATTTTACATGTAAACACCCATACTATGCAAACAATGACCACATCTATAAATCAGGGGCATATAGATCAGCATGTTCTACTATCCCTCTTGTCATCGCTTTTGTCTAGTCTCCATATAACTTTACCATGCCTTAAACATTCAGGTTTCTCTTTGCTGGGACATTCTTGTTCACTTCCAAAGGTTATTATTTATATACAAGGCGAGTCCTCTTCACCTCTAAAAAGAATGTAAGGATTCAGTACCTCTAATTTTGATGAAGCCTAAGATAATTTCTAAACAAATGTCTCTTTTCATGTTGTTTTCAACTCTACCCTCCATTCTCTTATATTATCAAAAATATCAAGCTTTTATTTGTGCTGTGTGAGAAATGTTAGATCCCAACGGAGGGAAGAAAGGCAGCATCTATGTACATTTTAGACTATGCTACTGCGCCAATCCAACAAAAACTTAATATGAAGAAAATGAAAAATAAAAAACTTAGCTGGGGTAAGACAAGTTTCTTGATGAATGGATTTACAAGATTGGACAACCTTCTCCCAGTAAGTACAAACATCTCATTATATCACTTCTATATTACAAGTCAAAATTGGCTAGCTTTTAACACCTGTATTACCTTCAGAATCAGCTCAAATAATATTTGTACAGTTCCAAGCCTAAACAGAATCTTAAAACAAACTCATGTTACAGAACATGCAAGTTTAACTGTTTATAAATGGATGAAGTAGCTTTCCAAAAGTTCTATTAAATTTCAGCTAATCTTAGAGTGACTTGGCACTTGCTAAACCTTTGATAAGCGAGAACAGTTATTACAAGTATCTTCGATGTCAGTCTATGAAAATAGAAAAATGGACATATGCTACCAAAATATTCAGAAATGAGAATATACACAGATAAGAAGATGCCTGAAATCAACAAGCAGTCATGTAGAGGGTACCTCGGGTTTTATAATTTCACTATCAGCTTCTATCATTGTACTGGATCTTGATACAGGGGGTCAAAGAAAACAGTTTCACGAGTATAAACCTGCAACAAAGAAAAAAGGGCATACAAATTATGGAACTGCCCTAATATAACAAGAAAAGATTACAGTCAAGCCAGCATTCATTTGTTCACAAGATCATGAAACCATAAACAGATTGTAGGACAATACAGTAATATGTCTAACTAGAAATCAGGCTGTTGCACTTAGTTGTTCATCTAAAGAGAACTCATATATTCTATTAAGTAGGAAAAACACCCAGTTTTTGGTCCTGTATCCAGTCAAATCACAACCAATTTGGGATAACAGGTGCAACATCTAATAACCGTAAACTAAGACATCTTTCACTTTACTTCTTTTTGAATTGGAGAGGATATAAATCAAGACACTATAATTATGGACTCGTGTGATACAGTTTTGAAGATAAAAGCTAATAACTGCCTCTTGCATGAACTGAAATTCTCTTTCTCAGTCGACAAGCTCTGGAGAAACTACTAACATTTGACCGATGTTCAACTGGAATCAATTTTTCAAGTCCCAAAATTCACTTTTCTTAGGGTGCCATGGGCAAACCTCAAGAAAACTGTTCAGTTTCCAGCTGATCTTTTGATGACCACTTGAATAAACTACAAAGTAAAGCATGAACTTGCTATGTTAACAAGGCTTCAATCGGTTTTTGTTTTCGTTGAAACTCAAGCTTGTATAACAATTGTTCAGTTCCCAACTGGTCTTTGGAAGACTACTACAACATAGTAAAGCACGAATTCCTATTAGCAAAGCTTCAATCTTACCCAAACAAAAACAACCATGACTCCTTCTAACATTTTCTCAAACTCACAACAACAAAGAAACCACATCAACAACATCATCAGTGCAAATCCCAAGCATCCAAAACCAACCTAGAACCAAGAAATGCCGATTCAGAAAAGCCCTAATCCCTAATCTCAGCCCAAACACTGCCCAATCAAACCCCAAACTAAAAAATCCCCCAAAGCAAACAAGGCACAATCACCAGCAAAACAAGAACAGCTGTACACCACACAATTACAGCCTTCAAACACCAAACTAAACTAAATACACCAAACAAACCAGTTTCGCCATAAATCAAACTGAAGAAACAGCAACAATTTAACAGAACAAAAACCAAACTTTTGACTCGCTGCTCGCTCAGCACAAATGTAAAAGGCTTCGCACCTGCAGATAACACGGTTTCGCGTGGCGGAGCTTTGAATATGGAAATGGCGGTTGTCGGCGAAAGCCGTAAAACAGATAAATGTGACGCCAAATAGACAGTAAATGAGTGAGAATAAAAATATGAATTATGTATACATACACACATATATGTATATATCACTGTGTGTATCTGTGTGAGAGAGAGAGAGAGAGGAAGAGAGAGAAGGGATTTTAGGGTGAAATCCGCTAACATAGTGTAGTCAAGACACTTGTTTTAAGGTTAAGGAGAAAGGTGGCTTTCAACTTTTGGACAGCCAAAAATAAAACCTTTAAAATGTCTTAATTGAAAGGCCTGTTGTAAAAATAAATATCAACTTTTTTTAAAACGCAAAAACTTATATGAGACGGTCTCACGGATAGTTTTCGTGAGACGGATCCTTATTACCCATGAATTGAATCCATATCCATAAACTTTCATATGAATTTCTAAGTGTGGGTTATGGGTTGACCCGTCTCACGAAAAAAGATCCGTGAGACGGTCTCACACAAGACTTACTTTTTAAATTATAAATTTATCCCCACTTTTTTAATAATAGGAAGAAAATCATGATTTTTATTCACTATCCTAATATATGTTATATTTATATTTTTCGAGTTCACGTGCACGATAAACATGTCACGTCGGATAACCTATAATTAAAAAAAATTAAAAATCAAATACCACATTTCCACCAATTGCAATTTAATCCTCAATTTTTATATAATTAGCAAAGAAAACCACAATAGCAAAATTGCATTTTAATCATAACTTTTTATACAATTAGCAACAAAAAGTTACACCTTTCATTCATTGTTGCAATTTGAATTTATTGAAACGTGGGGTAAATTTACAATTTTTGAAAAAGTTTTTATTTTTTATTTTTTGCGATTACACCTAATTGAAAAGCACAAAAACTTGCACTAGATGGTGTTGCAAATAATTTTCATGAGATATATTTTTTTTATTCACTAATCCAACCTATTTCCATTAACTTATATGTGAATTGTGCAATGTGGGTTATGAATCTCACATAAAATGATCTGTGAGACGGTTGCACATAATACTTACCCTATTATACAAAAAATTGCATAAGATTGTCTCACAGATAATTTTTGTGAGACGGATCATTTTTACCCACTAAATCAACCAATTTCCACAAATTTTTAGATTAATTAAGAAGTGTGGGTTACGGGTTGATCCGTCACTTTGAAATGAATATGTGAAACAGGTTCATATAAAACTTATTCACAATTATAGCCGACGTGGACAAATTGGTAGAATATGTTTGTTTTTGTTGCAATTATTGGTAACTAAAACTGCTAAACAAGGTTAATCCTTTTTTTTTTTCCATCTATATTTAAATATTTTCATCAAATTTGAAATTGCAATTTCATAAAAGTTGGACACTACATAAATAACAAGTGCCATTATGATGTGACATTATATATCTAAATAATTGTATCAATAAAATAATATATTATAGTCTTTAGAAAATAATATTATGTGTTTTTCTTATTAAATATTTGTAAATTTTTTATAAATACATATTTTTGTAGCTTAAATAAAATATATTCTGAAAATCGTAATGTACATTTTAACTTCGATTCTCAAGTCTCTATAAAAAAATGATAACAATAATTAAAATGGCAAGTAAAAGTTTAGGTAATGAGCACTTGATGTAGGCCCAATGGACTGATATGTAGGCCCAATTTACTGAGTAGGCCCAATAAGATGATTAAGCTCAGCCCAAAAAATGGACATGTTTGGCAAAGTTTTGGGCCTATAGAATCATGATAAACCCTAGTAAAATTTATCATGGCCCAATTAGAAATATTCCAATTAGCTATATCTATATATCTATATATCTATATAAAATAACAAATGCCCCTCGAAATGGAAATGATAAAATTTTCGATACCATTTCCACCCCAAAAGGTCTATATAATAATAAGAACAACAACAACAATAATAAGTACCCCTCAAAATAGAAATTATAATAGTTTTTTCCAATTTCCACCTCCCAAAAATAGATCAAATACAATTATATGTTCATATTTATAAATTAAAAATTATTAATATATGGTAATAATATCATACAATTTTATCAGAGTAAGAAAAAATGATCTCTAATGTTGTACCCCACACATATATATATACTTTTGAAATTGGATCATTATTGTATTCCAATTTATTCAACAAACATATTTTTAATCTTCATTATAACAATAATTAAATAATATTTTATTAGATAGGATCATTTTAACATCCATCCACCATATATAGATTATAATTTTTAATATTTTGTCAATAACCATATATATACAAATCATGATTAAGATATTAATAAGTTTAATTTATAAATATGAAATAATAAATAATTGTATTTCTAGTGAAAATTGAAGGGGAATTTTTTTTCATTTCTACTTTGAAGGGGTAATTGTTACTATATAGATAAATATAGATATTATTATTTTACATTCATTATGAATAAATTACTAACACTTGAAATGTATTTACTCATGCATCACAACTAAGATGGAAATGTCATTGAAAACATTATAATTTTTATAAATTAACGTTTTCTTATTAAACTTAAAATATTTATATTATTTGATGGTTTGTCACACGAGTAATAAATTAGTCGAAATCTGCAATAAAACTTATTATTTTTTTCTATCCATCATTCTTATATCAAAATCAAAATATATATAGTAAAGTTTAAATGTCCATACATCACGTGAGACTTATATTATTTTTATAATACTACAAATATGTAAAACAAAATTTAAAATTTTTAATAAGTGGGCTTATAAAAAAATAATGTAAAGCCAACAATTGTGGTCTAATTAGCTAGGCAGGATTCTTATGCCTCTTGGACACATTAACGTATCACAAATCTAAAACAACTATTAATTTAAAATCACAATATTTAAAGGGATAAGATCATTATACATTAACAATGACATGTCTAGTGGTAACATTATTTTCTGATTAGGTCGGGTCAATAAGGGAAGTTGGATTGGGTCGACTTGACTCAAATTAATTGTTATCTGTAAAATCCCCTCACATGAATTTTTTATAATAATTTTAGTTTTTGTGTCTTAGTTTGATAAACAATTGTTTTTTGGCTAGTTACTATTTTTTTAGTTAGTATTATTCTTATTGTAAAAGTATTATCATAAATGGTAGCTATCATACCAACTGCATGCAATTAGATAAAGTAGGTGAATATTAATGATTTACATAATTTTATGAGCCAAAATTCAGTTAATGCTCATCTCAAACTTTGGTTTGTTGTGGTTGGTGGGAAGTAGTCATAACTATACTCTTTTTAGATTTAAAAAGTTGCTACAATTTTGCATTTTAGGTTTTGATCAATTATAGTTCATCAACTCATGTTATATATATATATATATATATATACACACATTTCTATAATGTTTCTTTAACTTTATTTGTCCCTATATCAATCTAATTTTAATTGAAAAATCCAATCTCCAACGCTAATCCTCGATGGGACAGATCGGATGCCTTAAAATTAAAATTTTGGTTGTATGATAAAAACAAATGGATTTAGGTGTCGCTAAATAGAAGATAAGTATTTCACATCATCACAATCTTTCTGCTAAATCGATCTAAAAACTTATTTTCCCATCAGACAATCGATATTCCAATTTAAAAAATTAATGATATAAATACAGAACCAAAATTGTAGGATGAAAATTGAGAATTTCATCATAATTCACATTGAAAAAACACACATCTAAATAAATTGATATCACTAGTTCAAGCATGTGCTATAGAATTAAATGCCCTTCATTTGATTCAATTATATGACCCCATTTCTAGTTTGACATATGACAACTAATGTTGCCTATATTGTAAAAATTACTACTACTTTAGACCAATAATGCAATAGCATTTATTCATATTATATTAATATTGACTAATCACAACTTTAACTTTGCTATTATGAAAGAAAATTATGAGAATAAAATTAATGTTCAATAAATTAACTTTCATTAATGATGTGATGTTGGGATAAAAGTGATAATAATTTATTTATTAAAGCTCCAACATAAATCAATAAGATCAAAAGGTTATTTCCATTCTTATATGTTACATATATAATACTAATATAATATGAAATGTTGCATTAATGTAATTTTTGCAGATAAAAACTAGTTATTTATATTAGCTCACCCACATTTTTACAAGTTCATCTCCAATAATTTGCTAGTGTAAGATCCATGTATCCCAAATATATTTTAATCTTAATTAAAAAAATTTATGTTCAGAACTATCCAAAATGTATATGTTGAACTAATTTATTATTACTAGTCTTATAATCATTTCAATTAAGTTTTCAAGTATATGATACTTATAATTGTGAACTTGTATTAAATTATTATAAAAATATAGTTTGTGATATACTATATTAATGCAACATTTCAATTAGTCTTTTGTTTTTCAATTATCATCATACATCTCTTTATATATATTATTATAATAAATTAAAAATATTAAGTAAATTAAATTTAAAAAAATAAAACTTTTGAATGGAAAATTGGATTAACAAGAAGGTGGAACATGTCATTTTTTGTTATATATATCTTTATTATAAATCAAAGATTAAATAAAAATTATTGATTTATCCATTTTACAAAACAAGATTTGTGTGATGATTCCATAATTTTTATTTTTGAATAGTTTGATATAATACATAAACTATACAGATTTTAAAGTTGAAACTTTAAATCGTAGTAGCATTCGATCCATTAATAGTCTTTTTCTCAAATCGCAAAAACTCATATGAGACGGTCTCACGGATAGTTTCCGTGAGACGGATCCTTGTTACCCATGAATTGAATCCATATCCACAAACTTTCATATGAATTTTTAAGTGTGAGTTATGGGTTGACTTGTCTCACGAAAAAAGATCTGTGAGACGGTCTAACACCAGACTTAGTCTTCTCAAATTCACTACAAACCTTTTTGTTTTTTTGTTTTTTAATTCTAAGAACTTAGCAATAAATGATTTTTATGTGTCCCATTCGATTCAGTCAAACATTACATCACTAATGATATATGTCATGATATCTATGCCTATATTTTTCAAAATTGACAAATTAACCGAACCAATAATAAATAAAAAATTTGGCTGATTGGAATAGTTTTAAATATTGCTATCTCTATCCTAAAATATGTGTCGTTTTAGCAAGTAAAATTTATTTCAAACTAAGTGTTATTTTCTTTCAAAACATATTAATGTACATTAATATACTAAAGATATGTCGATTTACTCATACCAAATTAAATGTTTTTAATAAAGGAAAAAACTCAATCAACTAAACTTATATATGAATAGATTAAACTTTTTGTCATATTCCTTAATTTGTGTGTAAGAGATTAAAACGACACTTATTTTAGAGTTGGTGTTGTATATAAATGAGACATAATTCTACTTATATGAGTTTTAAACTAACAAATTAATTTCATTTTTTCAAACTTCAAAACGAGAGTTTTTATCTTTCATATCCACATTAATAATTAACATATCTTTTAAACCTTGACTCTACTTTTGTGGGTTTTAAAGTGACAAATTCTATTTTTTCAGACCTCAAATAAAATGTGTTTATCTTTCACACCCCATATTAATAATTAACATACCTTTCAATATAAAATCAATGGATTTCAATTTTTTCAGATCTCAAACTACTTTTTTTTAGTAGTTTTTGTGTGGGACCGTCTCACAGATTTTTTTTCGTGAGACGGGTTAACTCATAACTCACACTTAGTAATTCATATGGAATATGTGGATATGAGTTCAATTCATGGGTAATAAGGATCCGTCTCACGAAAATTATCCGTGAGACCGTCTCACATGAGTTTTTGTGTTTTTTTTTTTTTATCTTGCATGCTCCAAATTAATAACAATTTGAGTTTTAAATGATCAAAATTGTCTCATAAAAAGGGATTCTTGAATTTGATCACCAATATCTACAAATAATTGCGTGTGTGTGTGGGTTGGCAAAGTGTTGATCAACTAGGGTTGAGTGGGGCACCTAAGTGTGACAATCACCATACATTTAGGAAATAAGATTGAGTGTGGCAAGAAAATAAAACTATAAAATTGACTTCTAAATATATTGGCAATTAATTAATTATTTATGTAAAAGTAGAGGATTTCTTCTCCAAGTGAGCAATGGATTTCTTGTATGACCCTCTTTCTTTAAGAAGAAAAATACTTTAAAAAATAAAACAAGAACTTTACTATATCAAATTAAATGTAGTGTATGTGACAATAAATTTTGGCCACCAAACAATGCAGCCTTTTTATTAAATAATAAATTGAGAAGAGAACTTTGGTCCACTAACTTATCTTCTTGAAATAGTTGATGCATATGAAAACACATTCATTATAAATTGATGAAACAACTCTAGGTCATCTTTTAGCTTTATTTAAAACCTTTTTGCATAAAAATATGTAGAGCTATATTAAAATGGTTACTAATATGTTGATGTAAAAATATAAATAATATTATATAGAGGTAAGAGTAATATATGTGTATAAATTGTGTTGAAATTAGCTTTTTCTAATATTACGTAAATGTATGAAATTTGTACGTAAATGTAGAACTAATATAACAGAAGTGTTTGATTAATATAACACAATAGGCAAAAACTTGCGTACCCCCGGTGCACCGTACCCCCAAATGTACTATTAGTTTGATATTAGTTATATAGCTATGAGGTATTATTGATGTATTCCTAAGGTATTAGTGGTATATCCTTGAATGTATTGGTAATATACTCATAAGGTATTAGTTGCATATTCATAAGGTATTACGTGTATAACTGAAATATATGTTTTAGTGAATGTATTATTTATTACATGTTAAGGTATTAATCATATTACTTAAAGGTATTACAATAAATATTTGGGGGCACGGTGCCTTGGGGGTACGCAAGACCTACTCAACACAATAATATTATAATATAGTACTACCTCCGTAAAAAAACAAGCGTTGTTTTAGCAAGTAAATTTTATCCCAAAATACATGTATTTTTCAAATTTCACAATCTGTCAAATATACCTCATTTACTCCTACCACATTTAATGTATACAAAATAATCATTGAGAAAAACTTCCACGCTGATAATAATTAAATAAGGGTAAATTTGTCTTTTTATCAATTTTACTAGTCTATGTGAAAACCTCTAAAACGACAAGTTAGGCAAATAAGAAAAAGAAAGAAGATGTGGATCAAAACCGATAAGAGTGTATGTGCACCAGATACACACGGGACTTTCTCTACAGAGGAAAAGAAAATAAACAATAATTTTGAGATAAATATTGAAAAAGGAAAAAAGTGATGAAATCTAACTCTCATTAATTACAGTTAAAATCGAATAAATTCAAAACCACCGAACGAGGGGCAAATCCGTCATTTCACAACCCCTCCCATCCTCATTTAAAACGCCACCTTCCCTCCCCAACAAACACACACACACACACACACACACACATTAATATACATGCATACATAGAGAGTCCACACACACACTGACACACACACACACAATGGCTAAAACCGCCGCCGGCGCCGCGGCGAGGTTCCCGTCGATCGAGAAATGCGACATCTCAGGCGAGAACCGCCACTCTATCGCGGCGGACCTCGACGGAACTCTGCTGATTTCCCGCTCCTCCTTCCCCTACTTCATGCTCGTCGCGATCGAAGCCGGCAGCCTTCTCCGCGGCCTGATTCTACTCCTCGCCTTCCCGCTCATCGCCATCGCGTACATCTTTGTCTCCGAAGCCCTCGCGATTCAGATGCTGATCTACATCTCCTTCTCCGGAATCAAGGTGCGCGACATCGAGCTCGCGGCGCGCGCTGTGCTGCCGAGATTCTATGCGAGCGATGTGCGAGCTGAGAGTTTCAGCGTTTTCGAGAAGTGTAAGAGGAAAGTGATAATCACGGCGAATCCGACGATAATGGTGGAGCCGTTCGTGAAAGAGTATTTGGGCGGAGATAAGGTGATCGGAACGGAGATCGAGGTGGATCCGAAGACGAAGAAGGCGACGGGGTACGTGAAGAAACCGGGGGTTTTGGTGGGGAAATGGAAGAAATTGGGGGTTCTGAAGGAGTTCGGAGATGAGCGACCAGATATTGGTATTGGAGATCGAGAATCTGATCACGATTTCATGTCAATTTGCAAGGTTAGTCTTCCTCCTTGTGTTAAATGTTTTCAGCTAAATTCGAGTTTTCTCTTTCGTGTTTGTTACATTTTCAATATGAAATTTATGTGTTAATGCTGTTAATTTGATAAGAAATTTAAGCAAGCAATTATAATATTATCTATGGAAAACTGAATGGATCATTTCTGGCTGTTATGAATTAATGCTTGAGACTGAAGATATGAAACTGATGCAATTTGAGAACATTTGCGATTTTTGTAAAGAATTAACCAATTTCTTCTTCTTCTTCTTCTTCTTCTTCTTGTCTTGATTTAATTTAGTAGGAAAAAAAAAGAAGGAGAATTAAGCTTAGATCTTAGAAAAGCAATTAAGGATGCCTAGAAAGAAATTAATGCTGGAAATTTAATTTAGAAAAAAAAATTAGTATATGGATGACTTTGAAAAGTCATAGAATTCATGATGTTGGTAAACAACCTGAACTGCAGATATTTTCACGTTAATACACTTTTTAATTAAAAAACTCTGCCTTCAAGAACAAGCTTATTAATTAATGTCGTAGTAATCCACAATCTCATTTTGATTTTGTTAGATTTATGAGAAGATCAGATCATGTATTATTTTATTTGTGTTATGTAAATTGGGTCACTCCTTTTTAATAATGATGCTAGAAATTCATAGAATATATCATACGTAATTTAGTGACGAAACAATGACATAATTATTATACAAGAATTATCTCTTAAGAACTTTAGCAACAAGTGGTTCTATTTACACAGGAGATGTTTTATTTATAGCTAATTCGGTCAATTAAATTTAGAGTCGTAAAACTTTTAAAACCAATATTTTAGAAACTTATACTTAAATGGTAATTTGAACCGAATAAATAATTATTCAAACTTGTTTGAAATATAATAGAGTTTGAAAATTTATATTTGAGCTTGTTTGATAAGTAATTAAATCGAGCTTGAACAAGCTTTAGGCGAGCCGAATTCGAGTTGCTTGATATTTTTACACTTATTTTTATTCTTTTATAGTAATCGAGCTCGAGTTCGAGCCTAACTTTGGATTTCATCAAATACAAAAATATGTTCAAACTTGTTTGATATATCAAACGAATCAAGCTCAAATAAAGCTTTTATTAAACGATCTTGAATCGAATATCGAATAGTTTATTGATTTTTAGTCCAAGTGGTTAGTGAGAAAATGTCTTGTAGCAGTCAATGATTTACCTAAACGTTTTCTTGATTTGGCTTCACACACATGATTTCCTTATATGCAACCCTTTTCATAAACGTGAATTTAATAGTTTGCTATTAACAACTTGCCTTTTATTTTGCTATCTTTTTAGTTTTCAACACTGCATTAAATTTCATCATGTTCTTGTGTATACATGCAACAAATGTAGTGGTTGAGGCTGTGATAATTAATACCCAAAATGGGCCACTGCATTAATCCTTGCAAACTGCCAAGAAAGCCAAGTGGTGGAACAGAACATGTGTCAATCTTGATTCTTAGACTTTATTCTTGCAAAGACTATAAGCTGGCTATTTAATGAATGTTTAAATTGTCAAAGGACAGAGTTTTGTGTAATGGAAGTGGATGGCAGTTGCAACAAACTCTTTTAGGGGTCTTAATTCTTGAACTCTATCTTGCTTTGTGTCGGTTAAATAATTAAAATAATATAGTGGTGATAAATATGAACCCAACATGATTTTTCTTGTGTCCTTGCCAGGAAGAATTAATATGATAACTCTGATCTGTTATTTTCATGTCATGTTTGGATTATGCTGTTGTGTAGTGTGAATCTTGATGGGCCGACAAATACTGAGATGAACATTAATTGTTCCCTTTTCTTGATTTTAGTGGAGTAATTATTTTCATATATACATGTGGTTATGCAATGAATGTGGGGAAAGAAGCAGGTTCTTGTTGCTTTCTCCAATTCAATTTGCCTAATTTATGATAATCATAATAGAAATTTATGTACAGGAAGGTTACATGGTGCACCCTAGCAAATCAGCCAAGCCATTGCCGCTGGATCGCCTGAAAAGCCGACTGATCTTCCATGACGGCCGTCTAGTCCAGCGCCCGTCTCCCCTCAACGCGCTCATCACCTACATTTGGCTTCCCTTCGGGTTTGCCCTCTCCTTGGTTCGTGTATACTTCAATCTTCCTTTACCCGAGCGTATTGTACGTTACACGTACCCTATGCTCGGGATCAACCTTGTGATCAAGGGCAATCCGCCCCCTCCACCCTCCCCCGGCTCCCCGGGTAACCTATACGTATGCAACCACCGGACCGCCCTCGACCCTATCATCATTGCCATTGCATTAGGCCGGAAACCTTATTGTGTCACCTATAGTGTGAGCAAGCTCTCGAGATTCTTATCTCCTATTCCGGCTATTGCCTTGACACGTGATCGTGAGGCTGATGCCGCCATGATCAAGGCATTGTTGCAGAAGGGCGACCTGGTCGTGTGCCCCGAGGGGACTACGTGCAGGGAGCCCTTTCTGCTGAGGTTCAGTGCCCTGTTCGCTGAACTAAGCGACCGCATTGTGCCGGTCGCTATGAATTTGAAACAGAACATGTTCCATGGCACGACCGTGCGTGGGGTCAAGTTTTGGGATGCGTATTTCTACTTCATGAACCCTAGGCCGACCTACGAGATCACGTTCCTTGATAGGCTGCCGGAGGAAATGACGTGTAAGGCCGGCGGCAAGTCGTCGATCGAGGTGGCTAACCATGTGCAGAGACTCTTGGCTGACTCACTTGGATTTGAGTGCACTCAGCTGACTCGGAAGGATAAGTACATGTTGCTTGGTGGGAATGATGGGAAGGTGGAATCAATGTATTCTAAGTAAGAAATGAAAACAAACATTCACTCAGGGACCATTTGCTAAATAAGTGATGGAAAATTTTAGGTGTTTGTAAGGGTATATTTGGTATCAGATATTGTTTTGTAATGCTATGATTGTTGACTTTGTAGCAATATTTGTTGATGGTGTAAAACTTTTATCATGTTATTGATAAATTTGTTGTCTATTATTAATTGATTAATCATATTTCTGGATCTTTTTTATCTGATCTTATCAGATTTTGTATGTTTCAAATAAATGACTATATACGACATTACTTTTTAATTTTTAGTGACATGCAGATACACTTTTATCTGGGTGAAACGATCTACTTAACGAGTTTTATTTATATTGGTTGTATATTAACATATCTCATGAAATTAGATAGGTAAATTATTCTTCATTTTGATTATCAAAAGCCATTTTCCTATCCTTATGAATTGGATAATACGATGTTAGTTTTTTAATGAAGGGTATTTGACTTTTCAAGTAAAATGTTCTAAGAAAATTATTGGTTAGACACAATGATAACTTTTCCTCATTATCTATACATTTTATTATTTCCTCAATTTCCCTGTACAAGTTAATTTACTAAATTAATATATATATATATATTTCCCCACCAAGTAAATCATTGTAAAATTTTCTAATTTTGTGATTTCTTCTTCTATATCTGTCCTTTTTTTTTTTTTTTAATAATGTGCATTAATTTGGTTATCGACTTATTAAAATAAAATAAATAAAAATGATATGATCATGAAATTTATGGATAATGAGTTATCAAGCCATTAGGATGGATCATAAATTCTATAACATTGAGTTGAAGTCAAACCGCTAAGGTTGGTGACCGAATTTGATGAGCTGTGGTTCATTTCAACTACTTTATTGGCTTATCCACTTTAATTATGTATATTGATACTTTAATTTGTATTTTATCAAATATTACATAAATGTTGTATATTGAGATTAGGGTTAATAGTCAGAAAAATCATGATATTGGTTTCAATTATAATTTTAATCAAAATTTGACTATTGATCAGAATAACATATCCATGTATATGCAATATATTTGCTTAACTAAGATAGTGAAAATTATTGATGTGCAACTTTTCACCTAAACTTTTTAGTCTTTCTTTCTTTCTTTTTTTTGTCTCCCTCCCTCCCTCAAACTTTGAAAGAAAATACTACTTTTCGAGAATTGATTTTAGTCGAAAAACATATAAATATATAAGGTTATGTCATTTCGACCTATAATGAAAAGTCTAGTTAAAACACAATTTGAGTAAATGTTGTAATTTTTTTCCCCATAAATTAACCTTTGAAATCATAAATAATTGTAAATGTTTTATAAAAAAGATGTAATAATGAAACAATATTTTAATTTAGCTTTCCATATCTTCCCACCTCTTAACAAAATCCTAAATATCAATGTAGAAATTTAGTTGTAACTTGTAACTACATTACATATTGGTACTTAATTCTAGTAATACTAATATGACATTAATGAAATTTATATCATTATTATTTATTTGATAAGAATTTTATGTTATTTATCAGATACTCCCTCCGTCCCTTGCTATTTTGCTTAGGTTGACCCGGCACGAAGCCTAAGAAAAAGCTGTTGAATTTGATTGGATGTGTTATTTTAATGTTTTTGAGTGACAGTTTTGTAATTTAAAGGTATAATTTGAGTGCAAATTTTGTAAAATGAAAGAAATGGAGGGGTAAGGTAAAAAAAAATTGTTATTTTTGGACTGACAAAATAAGATGGAATAAATAAAAATGGAAAGTATGCAAAATAGAGCGGGACGGAAGGAGTATTGTTTTGTAATTGTGGTAATAGGATTGCAAAAAATTCTCTCTTTTCTTCCAATTGGGCCACAAGCACAATAGCACAATTAGTAAGTCCAATTTTAATAAACAACACATCAATAATTGGGCCAAAACTCTTTAATTTGCTATCTCAAATTTAGGCCCAATATCAGAGAATAAGTAGGATGACTCATTATTACTCGTTTACTTTAACAATTCTAGAGAGAGAGTGTAGAGAGAGAAGAGATGGTTTTACTGCAAAGCTCTGAGGGAGCAGCTTTCGAGGTGGAGGAAGCGGTATTCATGGAGTTCCGGGCTATCCACGGCGGCGCTCAACATAGCGGCGGCGGTGCGATTCCTCTTTCGCAGGTCAGCGGCGGAACCCTAGCCAAAGTGATCGACTACTGCAAAAAACACGTCGATCATAAGCTTAATCCTTTACCTAATGACGAGATCAATTCCTGGGACAGTAATTTTGTCGATGTCGATGAGGAAATCCTCCTCGATCTCCTCGTGGTGCGTTTTCTCTCTCTAAATTCATTCAATCATATGTTTCACAATTCTCTGCAGTATTTTGTGCTTCGATTTATGAATTTGATCTGTTATCTTTTGCATTTATGTTATGCACCAATGATTTGATTTTGGGGCAGAATTTGCGAATTCGTCCTCTAATTATGGCTGCATCGTTTTTTTTTTTTAATTTAAAAAATTGCAAATTTAGTGCAGAAACTATCAAATTTTTTGCTGGAAACTGGACTAAATTTGAAAAAATAAATAGTTTGATGCACCAAATTTGCAATTTGTGGACTTGATGGATAATTTTGTTTTGCAAGTTTTCGATGAAAATAAGTTGATTTCCTTTTGCTATTAGGTGGCAAATTGCAAAGAAAGTTTACTTGGATAAACCATATTTAATCACATACTTTAGATTTTGTAAAACTCAAAACTCAAAAGCTTGTTTCGAACGATCTCATGAACTCAAAAGCTTGTTTCGAACGATCTCATGAACATAGTGGTCGTGGGAAGTATTCGATATGGATGGATTCGTCTCACGAATAAAGTAAAATCTAATTTGATGTGACTAAAAAACTGCCATATCTTTTTCCCACTTGATGATTTTTTTGATACATTAATCTTGTTCTTTCGAGATACTTATAGGTGTTTTTAGTTTATTTTTCTATTGAGACGAATCTCATTACCCATTAAATATGGGCTACGACCCCGTTTCATGTAATTAGATTCATGAGATTCGAAATAAGATTTACTCTATGATCTCTCTTGCTATTCCATTCTTTCAAAAATTTCTTCCCCTTTTTTGATAAATTAGGCTTCACATTTTTTATGGGTTTACGAGTCGTTTCATGTAATTAGATCCATGACAGAATCGATATAAGATTTACTCTATGATCTCTCTTTGCTAATCCATTCTTTCAAAATTTTCTTCCCTTTTTTGATAAATTAGGCTTCACATTTTTTATGGGTTTACGAGTCGTTTCATGTAATTAGATCCCATGAGAGAATCGAAATATGATTTACTCTATGACCTCTCTTGCTAATCCATTCATTCAATTTTTTCTTCCCTTTTTTTGATAAATTAGTCTTCACAATTTTTATGGGTCATGAGCCGTTTAATGTAATTAGATCCATGAGAGAATCGAAACATGATTTACTCTATGACCTCTCTTGCTAATCCATTCATTCAATTTTTTCTTCCCTTTTTTTGATAAATTAGTCTTCACAATTTTTATGGGTCATGAGCCGTTTAATGTAATTAGATCCATGAGAGAATCGAAATATGATTTACTCTATGACCTCTCTTGCTAATCCATTCATTCAATTTTTTCTTCCCTTTTTTTTGATAAATTAGTCTTCACAATTTTTATGGGTCATGAGCCGTTTAATGTAATTAGATCCATGAGAGAATCGAAACATGATTTACTCTATGAGACCTCTCTTGCTAATCCATTCTTTCAAAATTTTCTTCCCTTTTTCTATAAATTAGGCTTCACATTTTCTGGGAGTGAAGGATTTGTTCAATTTAACATGTCTTTCAATATCGGAGATGATAAAGAGGAAAACTCCCGGCCAACGGAGCAACATCGATCAACTTCGTGCCCTCTTCACCCAAATGCAAATCTTACGCTGAGATTTTCCAAACCAGATCTTTTAGCTTGATGATGCTTTTTCCGATTTCGAAATTAGGTTTTTCAGATAATCTGTTGCTATTTTGGTGTTGTAGTTCATGATCTGGTTCAAATCAATCTAACTTAATTTTTTGAGACTTGGTTACAAACTTGAACATGATTTGATTCCATTATTTTGTAATTGAATCTCAATTAGGTTCAGCTTGATTATCTGTATAAGGGGAAATATCGATTCTGATCATCTAAGTTTTGAGTTCTGTTTAGTCATTGTTCTATTTTGAAATGGCGTGAGCTTCTTTCAAAATAAACATATTTGAAAATTGTTCGTTGGTTAAAATTGTAAAAAATATGAATGTTTAATATATATTCATTAATATTCGAAGTTGGGATGAAATTACAAATTGAGTAAAGCTTGTGATTTTTTCAACAATTAATTCATATGCACGAATTTGACTTTTTTTTTTTAAGGTTTTTGTTTTAAGAAAATCTCAATAATTTATGTGCAAAATTTTAACAATCATAATTTAACCAAATACTAAATTTTAACACAATAACTTTTAAATATTTAGTAATGGTGTTTGAAGTTCACACCTATGGGTTTAACTATAACATGGGCCATCGGCCCATCACAGCCCATACCCAGCAACTATATTTGGGCCGACTAACAAGACTTCTATAAGGCCCATCATCAAACATGACGTGGCCTCTTTACAACTAGACGTTGGAAGTTAAATTTGCCCACCAAACTTCCGAAAATACCCTTACGCAATCTCTAAACTACCCCTTAATTCTCCAACAAAATCCGTAAATTCAACTGTAAATTAGGGCACTAATGTACTTTCCACTCGTTCTCTAAGCAGGCACGAATAGACCGCCACGTGTCGCTCTCACAGCCCTCGTTATAATTTCCCGCTAATAAGAAAAATGAAAAATGAAAACTTTCAGCTGAAATTCTGTATGAAGAACAATGGCTCCAGAATCCAGATATTATCCACTTTTAGAGAGAGAGAAAGGGAACACGTTCTAGTGAGAGAAAGTCTGCAATTTGATAGTTTTATACTCAACCTATAGAATATTGTTTCTGTATCTATAGTAGAAATATGAGAGGATAAACGGATTTTTTTGTGCGAAGGAGGATTTTCCGGTGGCAATGGCATTCAGCGCCGTCGTTTCGCACCGGAATTTTGGCTCTTTCGTCGGTTCTGGTAATTTTTTTCGGTTAACTTGGAAACACTCTGTTGAGCTTACTATTTTGCCCGATTTAAAATTGTAAAATGTATTAAGCAATTGATACTTCAGAATTTCTAAATTTAGGCTTATGATTTGTTTGTGTTGTTGCATTTTGAAATTTGGAATGTGGAAAGATTTTTCGTGCATTTTTGGGAGGTATTAAGCTGCTAATGTAAGCTAGTGTATTAGATTGGGGAGCATTGATGAAAGAGTGTTTCGAATCGTGTAATGATGCCGTGGAGTGAGGATTGGATGGACTTTTTGTGTTGGGATGTTACATTGTTGTGACAAGAATGTGTTAACTTTTGGCACAATTGAAGAACATGCAATAATTGTGGCCGGGAAATAGAGAATTGACAATCTCAATTTGAGCTAGGATTGATGTATAGTTCCTTGGTGTAGCCCTTTTATGTTTCATGATGTATGGTATTGCGTTGTGAAACCAGTAGTTGTTGGTGCATGTAGTGCATGGAAAAAAATTAAATACCAAAACATATGCTTTATGCTTGAAAAGCTCACGTTCATATACTGATGTGATATGTGCTGTAACTTCTTAGATGATTATAGCTTTTATGACCTGTAGGGACCGATTTAAACTATTTGGTTTATTTGTTGTTTTCCATTTGATAGTCTTTGTAATAGATGTTCCATTGTTTTTGCTTTCATCGACAGGACGAGTATATCATGGAGAAACTGCCTCATATCATCAAAGATGTGGCCAATTGAGTGTTGCTGCTGTGCAGTATGAGAATAAGAAAATGTTTTGGAACAAGCTCTATCATCCGAGGGCAAGCTTATCATTTGACCATATATTTCACTCTTCCCTTTATGCTAGAGGTCAGCCAAACAGAGAAAACCCCAGATTAAATGCAACATCTCATGTTAAAGTAGATCCTCTTCCCTTGACCCCCAACCAAATTAGTAAGAAAATTAGGTCGAGTTCAAGAAAAAAGACCCGCGGAGTGTACAAATGCTGCCATTCATCAGCTTACTCCGATGCCAGTTGGATGCAAGCAAGGAACTTGGATAACTTTGGTTTTATTGATGGCCAGAAGCTGCTGTCAAAGCATTCAACAGCAATGAGGACCCGAGCTGAATTCAAATCTGAAGGGCATGATGTAACAGGGACTGAGTTGGATGCTCTAGTATCATCCAAGGATGCAAGTGAATCCGGTTTACTTGAAGCTGTTGAGCTAGCAAAACCATGGTGGAAGCAGTTTCCAAAGCGCTGGGGGATGGTGCTTCTTTGTTTTGCTGCATTTCTATTGTGCAACATGGACCGTGTAATGTTCATCACTTGTAACTTTATATGGATTTGCTTTACTTGTTTCTGTGATCCTTTCCACTTAATTCCACAATTTCCCTTATTCAAATTATATCAGTGGTAATCATTGTTTTTTTGCATCCAACTTTCTAATACTATCCAATTGAAATCATATATTTGCTTTCTACTTTGACAAATATATTCTCTTTATTACAGGTGAATATGAGTATAGCTATACTCCCAATGTCAAAGGAATTCAACTGGAACAGTGCTACTGTTGGCTTAATCCAGTCTTCTTTCTTCTGGGGTTATCTGCTCACCCAGGTTTTGCTCATGTTTAGAAAGGCTTTAGTTATCTCCACTTGAATACAAACATCTGAACTAGCCTCATGTAGCGTATGACTATTATAACTATTCCATCACTTAGAATTTGCTTAATCTTTTTCTATGAATATATGTTGGTTTTGTACGACTCACAATTGACTTCTCTAGTGAAATTGTACTTGAGGTCAGAAGTCAACATACACAGTTATGGTATTCCTAAATATATATACTACTATCAGTAAGAAACAAGTGGTACCAGCATTACAGTCTTAAATTGCAAAATGTTTTAAAGTATGCCATTGTTGATCATGTGATACTGCTCTATATACCAACTTTTTTTTTTTATATTTTACAAAAGATATGATAAAATTTTATCAACACCTCTGTTTAACTTTTAGCTATCGTAGCCAGTGTCTTTTTCTATATATGTTTAGAATTTTGAAATTTTCTCATCCGCGTAAATGAGTAACAAGCTAAGATTAAGCTATCACTTGGAGTCACTTCTATTGTGTTTATTTTTTTTGCCTTTGGTTAAGATTCTTCATATTTGCTCTTTGGATAGATTGTCGGAGGCATATGGGCTGATAGAATTGGTGGGAAGCTAGTACTCGGTTTTGGAGTAGTTTGGTGGTCTGCTGCAACAATTTTGACACCAATTGCAGCAAGAGTTGGGCTGCCTTTCTTACTAGTCGTGCGAGCATTTATGGGAATCGGAGAGGTTAGATATTGTGCACTTGTGTGGACTTACTAGAGATTATGTGCTTTTGTGAGTCCAATGCAATAATATTGAAAATGTATAACTTCTTTATAAGCACAAATATACACAGTCATACGTGTTATGTTCATTGGTGCTGCATTAATCTTCTTGTGTGGTATACAGAAATCTGTGTCTTGGATTGGTACCTCACTCATTAGGAAATATTAGAGAATTTGATACTTCAGTGTTCTGATATCCTATCTATTTATTTACTTTCACAGATGTTCTGCTCTATTTTTCAATTTCAAAAGATCACCATGAACATTGAGACCACATCTGCTAGTGACGAAGTTATACACATTTTAAACTTATTAACACTCTTGAACTGCAATCCATGCATCTATATTATATTAGGTTCATCATATTGTGGGCTATAGTTCTTGCTCTTGCCTTGTTTTGAGAGGCCATAGTTTGTTTACATATGCTGATGTTGTTGACATGCTATGGATTTATTTCAACGAACTGTTTCTCATAGCTTCAAAAAGCTAATGGTTAAAATTGATTTGATGTTTAAAGTTATGATGCATGTACGTTTTCCATATCTGATAAAGATGCATATGCCTTATTCTCACTTATTTGTACTAAATGTTACAATATATCATATTTCCTGAAAATTCTGGAACCACATCTACCATACTATATATTTCGAGTAGTAAGTAGCTGTTATGTAAGGAAGTTCAGTGAGTAATATTATCTAAGTTATTGGACAATGCCAGTTTTTCGGTATTATCTAAATTATTGTCTGCTTTCTCCAAGTTCTGTTTCTATACTTCAAATTGCAAAGTTATGCGAACATAATGTGTTGAGACACGATTTTTAACATCTAAAGACGTGTATTTTGTCAATCAGGGTGTAGCAATGCCTGCTATGAATAATTTGTTATCAAAATGGGTCCCTATCTCTGAGAGAAGTAGATCTCTTGCATTTGTCTACAGTGGAATGTATCTTGGTTCAGTTACTGGTTTGGCATTTTCTCCTGCATTGATCCACAAATTCGGGTGGCCATCTGTTTTCTATTCTTTTGGATCTCTTGGAAGTATCTGGTTTGCACTTTGGTTGAGCAAAGTAAGTCCCTACTTCTTTCTGAAACAATTTTTGCAATGAGAACGGCAGACGACTGGATTTGCACAAGTGGAACCTGAACTAGCCTATGCAACTAAATCCCAGTCCTTGATATTCTAAAATTAGTGGCGCATGTTGTCTTTTACAGTTATTTTTAAGAATCCTTTACTTTCGCCTTTTCTAGGCACACAGCTCGCCTAAAGAAGATCCTAATATAAGTGCGGAGGAAAAAAAGTTGATCATGGGTGGCAACATTCCCAGAGAACCTGTCACCAGTATTCCGTGGAAGAAAATTCTATCAAAGGCCCCTGTATGGGCTCTCATTATATCCCATTTCTGCCATAATTGGGGGACATTTATTCTGTTAACATGGATGCCTACTTACTATAACCAGGTATTCTTAGCCATTGAATGATATAAAAGTGAGAAGATATTTTCTTCTCCATTGCAATCTGAAGACCTCATCAGAGTTGCTGATTATTTTTCCTGCTTGTTGCAACTAATCTTATAGGTTTTGAATTTCAACCTCACTGAATCCGGATTACTCTGTGTGCTTCCATGGCTCACCATGGCCGTGTTTGCTAATATAGGTGGTTGGGTTGCAGACACCCTTGTGAGCAGAGGTTTCTCAATTACATCAGTTCGTAAGGCAAGCATTTCCTTCTTTGTTTATAGCATTTTTGGTTTCTATCCACACACTTATATGCAGTCAAACCAGAAATTGACTTTTCAATTCTTTATAATCACAGATAATGCAGTCGATCGGGTTCCTAGGGCCCGCTTTTTTCCTGACACAGCTTAGTAATGTAAAGACACCTGCTATAGCAGTGTTATGCATGTCTTGCAGTCAGGTATGAGTAATTTTATGAATGTACTAGGATAATTTCTCTCAAGATTAAAAAAGGCTGAAAATAATGCACACGGTTTTTCCCTAGGGGTTGGATGCATTCTCCCAGTCTGGGCTATACTCCAACCACCAAGATATCGGGCCTCGTTATGCTGTGAGCTGTTCTCATCTTATTACCGAAAATGTTAATATGTAGAATCTTCTTAAGCATTGAACTGATTGTTCAAACACTCGTATTGTCGTTCCATTTTAGGGAGTACTATTAGGACTATCTAACACGGCTGGTGTACTTGCGGGTGTCTTTGGGACTGCTGCAACTGGATACATACTTCAAAACGGTACGACTAAACTGAATATATCTTCAACTTTTTCCATTATTTTCTTTCCATTTAACATTATGAATACCGTGGTTTGATTCTTGACCCTTTTTACAGGTTCTTGGAAAGATGTGTTTAAAGTGGCTGTTGCATTGTACCTCGTGGGCACACTAGTATGGAACTTCTTTTCCACTGGAGAGAAAATTCTGGACTAGATATTGAGAGAGGGGGAACATGTGAAGTCACATAACAGGAAAACGAAGGAGCTGATCGAACCAAACGACATTGTTCTCGTTTATCAACTTCTCGAGTTCTACCGAGCTGCTCGAGATAACTAAGGGAGTTGGTCTGAGGTTAGTAAAACTTGTGATGTTCACAACCTAATTTTATGCTAAGATAGCAAAAAAGAGTGGTTATTTTTCTTGGCAGTGTAACTTGAAAGGCTTATAGTAGATAAAATCTATCAAAGAAGACCTCAAATGATTCAATGTATTTTCTTGCTAGATCATAATCATGCATTTCAACATTAGTAGTATGAATAAAACTTAGTAGTAATTTCAGTTTCCATGTGCAATGTAGACATTTTGATGTCTCATATATTTTTGAAATTGGATCCTTTATTTTATACATCATCACTTTTTTTGCCCCAAATTTTGACTAATTTGATTAATATATAATATGTATTTCATTTTTCAACAATCAATATATGGTTGTAAAAATTTCATAGGAAAGTTCTAATATATATTCATCCCCTATTGTATGGGTTTATCTTTTAATTTGTCTGTGTGTATTACTCTAAATGAAATTATATAATCAATACTTTTGAAAAGAATATAATCAACAACTAGTACATTTGTGGAATGAATATAAAATTTGACACAAATAGAAAATAAAAGATTCTTTGATGATAATTTAATGGTGGAGAATATGGTTTTTTTTATCTTTTTCTGTGAAAATAATAATATCAATGAGTCCAATTTGGCCTTTGACCACATTAAGCAGCCATATTGCTACATGAAAATGCATGTACCAAATATATATTATTTTTTAATAAATCAAGAAATTGTGAAAAGATAAAAAGAATTTGTAGAGTGGATAATTGCAGGGGTAGTAAAAAGTCCAAAAGACAAATCATGCAAGTTTATAGCTGAATTATATTAGATTGAGAGAAAATCTTTTATTCAAAAAGTTCATTGAAATTAAAATTGACTAGTACCCAATAATTTCACTATTGAATTAATATGTCTAGAAGTCAAGTTGAATTTTAATTTCTAAGACATTAATATGTCTAAGACATTTGTCAAGAATAAATACAAGTCAAATTATCGATAATTATTTACTGTGGATTTTTTTTTTTTTGGGTCTTCTAAAGAGGTTAATAATTTATTTATCCTCCTTTTATATCATTGCCCAAAAATTAAAACACTTTTGATTTAAGTCTCATCACTAACAATATTACGTGAAAAGTGTATTAATTCGCCAATAAAAAATGACAAGATGTTTACATATTTTAGAAATAAAATTTTATTGTAAAAATAAATAGAAATAAACCGAAAAAATTATTAAAGCAAAATAGAGCAATTAAATCTTACTTTTTTTCTCATTTTATTCTTAGAATTTATATAATACTTGTATAAATATATATATTAGATGTGTATAATTTCAAGATCCGACCTTAGCTCAGTTGGTAGAGCGGAGGACTGTAGTTTGTTTGCTGAAATCCTTAGGTCGCTGGTTCGAATCCGGCAGGTCGGAATCTTATTTTTTATACTTTATTAATTTTGGAAAATAAAAAATTACCAGAATATATGCATTTCCCATTCAGTTTTGTTTATTTTAAGGTAAATTACAAAAAAAAAAAAACACGAATTTTTGGAACATGTTTGGATTTTTTAGGGGGCTCTAATTCTAAATGCAGTAATCATTCAAATGCAATTTTATACATCAATATTTAACTTATACAATTTGTAATTCATTTCAGCTATTAGAGTTCCTAAAACCCGAATCCTGAATTGAAATAAATTTTAAATCGAGTGTTTTTAATATTACAATCAAAAGAAATCCTGAGTTCATATATTTTTTTAATGTAATTAACTTTTATGTGCAAATTCATGTGGAATTGAAAAGGAGACAAGATAAACATAATATACAACATTGGATTCAACAGTTAAGAAGCTATGGATCTGCTGGTCCTGCCATTTGCTCGTCGTCAGATTTCTCGTCTTCGCTGAGCTCCTCGTCACTTGATTTCTCGTCTGGGACATCCCCGACGTCTTCTGGTTTGGCGTACTTTTGACAGTATTCTGGATGATGAACATTATGATATTCATAAGAATGAAAGTAAAAGATGAAACAGAGAAATGCAGAGCTTATGATAACTGTTTATTGAAATTGATGTCATTAGTTATGCCGTTTTCGATTAGGGTTAGCACAATAAGGAAATATTGGACAAACATCGTAAAGATGGATCCTTTTTCCCTTCTGTTATCATGTTTGTCTCATGGGATTTGAAATGAATGGATATCGTATCCACTCAAATTACGGAAGATTCAGAATCCACTCACATTGCTCAAAAATTAGTTCAAATGAAAGTGATGTGTTTGAAATTCGTATAATCTAAACATCATCGATGGATTTACTGCTATGAATTTCAAATCCATTCACATCTGTCCATAAGGACACAGACTTGGGGGGTTTTGGTGGGGCGAGCAGAGCTGGGTAGTCAGACCTGAACAATCTAGTCGAGCTTTCAAGCAGCTCGAGTAGCTCTTGACCTCAACAATACCCATTGATATATAAGGTTTGCAAATCTTATAGAGTTCAGGATAACTAAGACGAGATCGAGGTCATTGAATTTACAATTGGATCGAGGTTGATCAAAGTCTATTTTCAAGAATTAAGTTTATCAGACGAGCCATCGAGTCAAGTACGAGGCCAACACAATATCAGCTCGAATACACCAAAGGGAGTAAGATTACTTCGTGTTTTAGCTACTTTTGGATATTGGGTATTTAGAATATCTTATGTCCTAATTTCACCATTTTCTCTCCTAAAACCAGAAATATTAAGCCTAGAGTTTTAAGTTTCATCGGTTCAGTTGACAGTTTCAAATGCACCATTTACGGAACGTGCCATTTTCCATCACAAGAAAGTAGATGCAAGAATCAGAAAGGTGCATATATATAAAGCAAAGTGTAAGTTAAAATTCAATAGATTCACTATAGAAGATAAACATTGCTCCCCTCATAGTTCAATGGTCAAAAGTCACAACTATTTGAACTCTGTAATTGCTTGTGTTATGATTGGGCACAATTTTGAAAAACCGAGTATAAATTAGATGTCACCTAGCAATCTAAAAATGAACATAACGAGGCGAATCTTCAAGCAAACGCACGATACTATATAGTTTCTAAGGCCACCCAGCCCCTTCTGTTTAGTTTCATACCTTTATACACTTACTGCAACGAAACTTCCATTTCAAGATTCTATAAGACATTTGCAATTTTCAGAAGACAGAAAAGCTTTCATTACCTTTAACTCTTTGCTCGTAAGCAGCTCGATCACGCATCATTAAAGCTGCAGCCTCTCCATTCAAAGGGTCAGATGGATTGGGATACAACAGAAGTTGTGGCAGAAAAACCTCAAAAACATTCACCAGATCTGCAAAGACATTCGTTAAAGAAAGAACTCGCTATCGATAAAACAATATGGCAAATGAATAACCACACGAAGTCCATTACCAAACATGGGACTCCAAGTTTGGTTGATAACATCCAAACACACCGAACCCGACCTGGATTTTCATCACCAAAACAAGACTCAATTTTGATGCGTATAATATCTCATTCATTACATATTGTGTGATTCAACTGAAATTCAAAGATGGATCACTCACATCTCATCCACATTGGGATGATACATCTTGTTGATAAATCCTATCGACGGAGATTTATACGGGTATGCATCAGGAAGCTCCACCAGTATTTTCCATACGCCGCCTTGGTAAGGGCCTAGACATTCCATTGAGGAAATTTAACAAACAGTTGGAAGAGAATTTGATCAAACTTCAAGAAAATGAAACATCTTTTTGCAAGGATTCATCTCAACTTCTTCAAAACTATCTCAAACTAATCAAAGTTACCTAAAAAGCCACAACAATATTTAGTCAACTCCAACACTAAAGACTCCTTTTTTATAGCAATTGAAAAGGTAAAGAAACTTCAAATGTAACCAATTAAACTCCTTTCCAATTCATCTTCAAGAACTCATACACATAATCATCAACCAAACAAGATAAAAAGCACAACCTAGTCAACACAAACTAGTTAAAAATGGATCTAATAGAAACCCAGAAATCAAACATCCCCAAAAGGCTAAAACAATCTTCATCTAAGACAAACAAATCAAACATTGAGAAAAAAAGTTGGGAGATTTACTATCACTTGGTCCATGAAAATGCACATAAAACTTGTGCATGCCATCATTGATTGTCTCCACCTTGTAATCACTCATCATCCTATTACAACAAAGCAAAAATTCCCATTAATAACAATTAAAAAAGCCACAACTTTATGCAAAAAAAAAAACTTCAAAAATAACTTTAATCCAAAAGAAAAAGGAAATCAACTAAGCTAAAAAGGAAAAAGGGCAAGGTTTTCAAGAATTTACAATTTCATTAAGTCCATCTCACGCCTCTTGCTTGGGGAAGACATCTTGAAACTCTGCAATTTGCTCTGAAAAAATCTGGGTTTATTCAATTTTCCTTTTTGGGTGACTTTTTTCCCTTAGATTTTGAGGAAAGAAGGGATGAAGAGAAAGAAATCAAGAATTTATTAGTTACTTGTTCAACTGTTAGAAGCAAAGTTTAGAACTTGAATGAATAAATGGAGAAAAATAAGGGGATGTGTCAGAAGCCAACATTTATTATGGTAGCCACCTCTCTCTCTCTTCTCTTCTCTCTCTCCTCTATCTATATATACACACACGTACATGTATATCATATGATATATAATAAAAGAGAGACAAAAAAATTCACTTCACACGTTTCATAACTATACGGTACGAATCTTTTTTATCCAATAATGAAGTTTATTATCACATATTTATATAAGAATTGTAATACATAAATTATGAATTGATATGTCTCTTATAAAATGATTCGTGTTCAGGTATATGTATGTGGTGTTTTAAAATGCTTTCTATTTTGATGAATCCTCTTTCCAACTATAAAAGATATCCCTTTGCTGCTCTTTGCAATATACTGCAAGTGGGTCCCACTTGATTTAAACTAATACATAATTAGATGAATTAATTGTTTGGTAGGACAAAAAAAGTTGATTTAGGTATTGATCAATAAATAAATAGGATCACTAATTATTGAAGTGATTATATATATATATATATATATATAATTTGTATTAGATGCAAGGACTTGTCACCATGTTGTATTCATTAACTTGATTGAGTTAATTAATTTATTCTATGTTATATGTTTTCCATCTCTTACATATGAAATAAAAATCAAATAAAAAAGAAGTAAATTTTGCATGTAGTTTAAAACCAACAAATTTAAATATGTTGTTTACTTTTTACAAAAAAAACAATAAATACTAAATTTACCAACAAACTATAACACATATACTTTTTTTAATAAAAAAAAAAACTACATGAATTTATCACATTCTTATTTAGACATTGATTTTATGTATTACTTATATATTTCATAAATGGTGTATTTATATATATATATGTATTGTGTGAGAGAGAAACATAAGATTAGGTTTATGATTGAGAAATCACAAGATTTCTATTCATATTTTAGTGACACTTTTCAATATGTGCTTTATCCTATTCTTTAATCAATCAATCAAGTGATAATATAAAGTCATTCAAAGTGGAAGGTCTTAATTTTTTTTCCCAAAAAAGATAAATTATTATGGGACCCAGATCCAAAATAACACATTTGTTTAAATTTGGACCCAAAATACCACACTATTTTAGTGTTTGACCAAAATAACACATTTATTATAATTTGTGCCAAAAATATCACATTTGATTATTCAAAAAGGTAGGGTCCCTTTCAAAGTCAGTCAAAAAGTGAAAAAGTTGATAAAAAAAAAAAACTTAATTGCATGCCATGAAAACCATGAAAATTTGTTCCACGAAAATGCCTCCCACGAAATGTCACGAAAATGCATTTTCGTGGAGTGCCTAAACATTTTCGTGGACATTTTCGTGGAGTGCCTAGACTCCCAGCTTTCAGCCTCGATTCGGCCCTCTTACGCTCATAATTGGGCTTCGACTTCTTCATGAAAGTTGTAGTCCTTCAAGTTAGCTATCTGATACCACTAATTTTAGCCCAATATCAGTTTTGTACACCAAGTTATACTCAAGTCCTGTCAAGACGTAAATCAGGACATTCTTGCACGACTTTCAAATTTTTGTACTATTATGCTCTCTTGAAGGCAGAATTGATGAAAACTTCCAACATGAAAGTTGTAGAACTCCCTCTTAGCTTTCTAACAAGACAAGAAACATTGAATTTTGACTTCTAGAGCTCGATATATGATTTTTCTCTCATAACTGCGCTTTATCGACTCCCCATCTCGACTCCAACTTGGCGTTAAATTCCATTGGTCTTTCATTGTGAAATGTGTTTCCACCAAAATGGGAAGTGTATTTGAATTAAAAGTAAATAATAACTAAAAAAAAAGAATCCACTTTATTACACACGACAAAAAAAAATCTATTTTAGGGTACAAATAGTACTTTGAAAGTACATCCTTTAGTCACATCATGTCATTGTTGTCATAACACTAAAGGATAATTTGTGATATTTTGGTCACAAAATATAAGGATGGTGGTATTTTGGTCAACTCTTATAATTTTATGGTATTTTGGATAAAAATTTAACAAAATGTGTTAAAGTGTGTCATTTTCTCAATTATTATTGTGTATTAAATTAAAAATAGGTACATACAAACATCTCCTTAAGACTTCTACTTTTCTAACAAGGATTTCCTCAAATAGGTATATATTTACAAGCAAATATATTTTACTAAGCTTCTTCATTTTTATCTTTTAAATAAATCAATCATCAAAAGTAGCTTTTATAGTTATCCTATTCTTTTCAAAATATTTTCAGAAGATCAATTCCAAAGCCAAGAAAAATCGCATTTGAGTGAATACTTCTTAGCTAAAATCTACACATTTTAAGTACGTTCCAATGTAAGAAGTTTCTAAGCTATCACAATTTATATGAGATCGTCTCACTGAAAACCCAGACCCGATTTCAAAAGTCAATCTCTATTTTACGGGTCAAACACATCACACAACAGTCCGACATTTAAACAATTCATTAACACAAGAGGCTATATACATTGTTCTGCAACTTAATCTTTACAATTTACGCATTTGATTGTCTAATAACTTACTTTTCATAAGAGGAAACTTGAAACCAATATGCAGCTCACAATCACTAAGCATATTACTACAAAGAATGCCGATTTTCGCAGACCTAGCAATCCTTTGAAGAAAGAACGAGGCCGCTACCTTCTTTCTTCACGATGTCATCGTACATTCCCTTGGCAATGAATCTGCTCGACCGGGCTGGACTGTGACGGGCCATTTGAACTATTTACAAAGTTCATTGATCTTCGATGAATGAATGTGTTAAGAGAGTATATGAAACAGAAAATGAGCAAATAAAGAATCACACCAATCTTTAGCTATTTACGTTGAAGAGGGATAGATGAAATATAGCAACGTTAACTGCGAATTGGGTCGCTCGATGGGCTTTCGTATATCATTTCCTGCAATTTGGAGAGTTAAAACATCAACCTCACTTGCAAAATCAGCAAAAAAAAGAATAGGACTAATGGCCAATAGTTTGTAAATCTTTGCAAGATTTTGCCATTTAGCCACTTTTTTCTTACAATCGTCAATTTAGTCGTGATTTAATCTAGATTACGTGTAATTCAACACATATTGCACTTAATGTACAAATTGACCAAATTTACGTCTAAATTGGTAAAATCTCGCAAAGTTCTAGATTTTCTGTATTTCCTTTTCAGAATTAAATCCTACTATCTGATCCCAATTAAGAGTCGTCTTAAAGTTTTGTCATAGATTAATGAACATAAAAGTTGGACAAATTTACACTTAACTAATAGAGGAATTTATGTTTCAAAATTGGAAAGAGACTCAAATTAATTACATAAAAAAGATCAATCAAATAAGATTAATCAAATAAGTTTTAGCTAAAGAATTTTGGAATATAGTTGCATAAAAGTTTAAAACAACACTTAGTTGAAAATAAAATTTGACCTCTAAAACCCCGTTTAATTTGAATCTTAGGGAGTAAAAGATATGATCACATGCATGAGTCTAATAGGTGTCATTGATATAATAACACTCGACATCAATGTGATTCGAAACCTCAATCACACAACGAGAAAAACGGAAACAAAACCGCAAAATCTTACCTGATCACAAACAGGGCAGGTATCGCTTCGTTCCATCCACTCGAGAATGCAAGAAAGGTGAAAGTGATGTTTACACTTCGTCATTATCTTAGAATTCTCCAAATCATACTCTGCACAACATTGCAAAGAAAATCAGACAAACGACTAGTATTGATACCAACAAAACGGCAAGAATGGAAGGGTACAACCATCTATTCACCTTCAAGACAAGTGGGGCAAACATCCTCTTCATCTGTTGCTGAAGCAGTAAGTGGACTTGTCTTCAAAAGCTCAAGCTCCGATTTTTTTGGAAGAAAGCCCATCTGAGACGTACATTTAGCTTCTTTGAAATCCATGCGTATATGTTTTTCCAAAACCACATCATAGGGTATAGGTGGAGGAGGGGGTTGATAAGTATCCGGAATAGACATATTCAAATTTAAGCCGAGAAATGACGGATGCTCGTCTGGAGATGGTTGGTACTGCAAGGATAATAGCCATTAAAAGTGAACAATTAGGATTGCTTAATGTCTTACCAATTAGGTGTAAAATAGTAGTATTTTGAATTAGTTATGGAATAGGATGCTCTTCTGAAGCTAGTTAGGCCCGAAGAACTATAGGGCCGCCCGAAACCGCTATGGTCAGCCGTTTAATCAGTTCCTCAATCAATAGACGCTTTGAAAAGAAATTATTTATGAATCAAATAAGATTATTAATCATGTAAAAGGCGAAATTTGTTGCTTAATAAAGCTTATCTTCGCTCAATACAGTCGATAGGCATCGTAGGTGGCCTATCACCTTCTAAACTATTGATCATATTGCAAAATTAGCAACAAACTTAATATTGCAAATTCAAGAAAAGAATGATCGATGAATGAGATGACTAACATAATAATAGACTGGTGTTCCATGAAGCTGAAGCTTTCTCGAAGAAGAAGAACAGCAACCTCCCATTTCACCGAGTCTTCTGCTTAACAACTCGGATTTTGACAAAACACGAAAAGTTCTGCATTGATGAAGAAATAGTGCATAAATGGAAGGATAATGAGTTCAAGAATCAAGAAGCTAAGTTATCCCCAAATGATAAACAGATTTAAAGTTCTCAAGACTGGAAATTAAACCCTCAGAAAATGTTGATTGTGTTAAACCAACTAAAAATTCATAGTTAATAGAACTCACTACCAATGTAAAATCTCTCTGAGACTCTCTCTCTCTCTCTCTCTCTCTCTCTCTCTCTCTCTCTCTCTCTCTCTCTCTCTCTCTCTCTCTCTCTCTCTTCTTTGCACAAATATGTTACCATTGAAACACACAACATAGCACGGAAAAACCCCAATTTAACTTTGAAGGGAAGTTGCAAAACACAGTTAAGATTTCTCTTCCACAATTTAGCACAACAATAATCAAGAATTTAGCAATAAACATCAGGAATCTAAAAAAACCAACAAAATCCATCTTTCTTCAATTTCAGAGAAAGCCCATGAACACTAAACTCAATTTCAAGAAAAAAATTCAGAAGAACACAAGCATAAATCATAAACACACCAAAAAAAGAAGAAACTTTACCTTTGAAAGAGTTCACTTCAAAATTTCCATTTATTGGCAATAAACTCTTCAAATTTCGAGCTTTCTGCAGGAAAAGGAGGATTTATCAAAGGCAAAAACTTATATAAGTATGACATGATCTAGATATTATATACTACCTCCGTCCCAAAATAAATGACGTTTTAGCTACTAAAATTTGTCCCAAAATAATTGTCGTTTCCGTATTCCAAAGCATATTTATATGCAATATACCAAATATACCCCTATTTACTCACCTCAAATTAAATGTGTTAAAGAGATAAAAGCACCTCATTAATTAAACTTAAATAGGGGTAGATTGGACTTTTTATCACATTTCTTAATATATGTGCAAATGGCTAAAACGTCATTTATTTTGGGACGGAGGTAGTATTTTTTATAAATGTTATGGTTCCTGATGTTATAAATATATTTTACAGGTATTATATACTCCTTCCGTCCCGCTCTATTTTGTGTACTTTCCATTTTTATTTGTCCAATCTTATTTTGCCAGCCAAAAATGGCAAAGAAAAATTTACTTCCTTATCCCTCCATTTCTTTCATTTTACAACTTTTGCACTCAAAAATCACACATTAATTACAAAATTGTCACTCAAAAATATTAAAATAACACATCACATCAAAGTCAAACAATTTTTTCTTAGGTTTCGTGCCGGTCAAAGTAGGCAAAATAATTTGGAACGAAGATAGTATATATATATATATATATTATATCTATAAAGTATATTTAATGATATTTAATTTGGAATATTATCCACATGGACAGACAGGTGTCACTCTTTATCAAAAGTCAAAAAATAAAATTTAAGAGCAACAACTTATGTACACGTAAACCATTCTTGAGGAGTGGTGGTTAACAATTTTGATTTGCGTTATTAGGCTTTTTGTATATAAACTATTATTCTTGTCCCTTTCTCACCCATCAAAATAAGAAATCTCGAGAAATTCTATTTCATTTTTTGTGTTGGATTCATTAAACATTATTAAAATATTATAGTTTTTGTAATTAATTTAAGTGTATGAGATCATGAGATTGAAGATTTTGTTTGCTCAGAAGATGATAACCGAGTTAATTATTTATTTATTCGTGTAATGCAGAAATGGGTAAAACAAAAAAACAATTATACAGATAAAGTTCAATCAATTCAATTCAAAAACGTTTTAAAGAAAATGTTATTACTGATTTTTAGCCTACTTTGACCTGCACAAATGTTAAGAAAAAACTGTTAATTTTGATTGGATGTGTTATTTTAATATTTTTGAGTGGCAATTTTGTAATTTAAACCAACTTTTTTAGTGCAAAAGTTGTAAAATGAAAGAAATGGAGGGGTAAGAGAGTAAAATTTTCTTTGTCATTTTGGGGCTGGCAAATTTAATTGGGACAAACGAAAATGGCAAGTAGGCTGAAAATAGTGTGACGGAGGGAGTATTATTTTTGAAATGTTGAGTTTAATTGAGCGTCTCTACTTTGATTGAAAACAAACAACTTTGCTAATTATTAAATTATGTTATCAAACTTGAGTTTCTATCAAACCTAAATTCGATTTTTTGAAATGAAATTGTGTAAGTTAATGATCAAATGATCTGAGCTAGCGAATCCAATCAATGTTCGACTACTAAAATACTATTATACCGAAATTAAATACTAAAATACTATTATACCGAAATAAAAAAGTTATACCGAAACTTCAATATATCTAAAATATAGTTATATGGAATGAAAATCACATACCTAAATTTTTTGGTATATTGAATTGAAAGTGATTGTTTTTTGGATTATTAATATGAAATTAATGTATTTATTAATTAATATTAATGTTTTTGGCATTTCGGTATGTAACGAAGCACTGATTTTGAAATTATCATTTTAATATCATACAAAATTTTCAAGATTTTCAATATAGTAAATACACTATTTTAAATATTTTACCCACATCTAGTTACAATAATATGAAATTTGCACCTATTCAACTCATCTCATACAACATACTGTAAAATGAATAAGAAGAAACTAAGTTGGGCTAGTAAGTCCCATTCATACCCAAGACCATGCATTGGGCTTCAAATAGGCCCACTTAACTAAAGAAATCGAAATGGGCTAAAAAGCCCATGTAAGTCCCATTCATACCCAAATTCGTTTAGGGCATCTCCAATGGTGAAGGTAGAAGGTGACATGGAATTTTCTAATACTTGCATTATTTTACACAATATGATTATCGAGAATAAAGGGGATACAACATCCGATTGGTCAGATGAACCTACTACTCCGATAATGCTCCACAAGTAATTCAAGGTTCCGTTGGAGCATTCAACGACTACCTCATGAGGAATTCTCAACTGCGTGACAAAGAGAAACACTAATTAGCTAAATATTTATCTTTCGACAATTGTGTTGTTATTTTGTAAGTTTATAAATGTACTTTTTGTTATCGTATTGTTTTCATTAATAAGTTTCCAATAAATTTAATAATATATTGTTCAATTTTATTTGATGTTTTACCAAATTAAATAAATTTTTAAAAATAAAAATTAAGCTTATCATTTTAAATATTATGAATTTTTATTATTATAAAAAAAATATAAAGGTAAATAATATAAGTATATTGAGTGATTTGATGGTGGGACCCATAAATAGTTACTTTTTGGGTAGAAGAGTTAGTAAAATATTTGTTTTATGGTATAATTTTTTTTACTTCGATATGACAATGATGTGACACACATATACCTACTTTTTGGATAGAGAACATTGGAGACTATACATTGGCTTCAAATAGGCCCACTTAACTAAAGAAATTGAAATGGGCTGAAGCCAAGTAAGTCCCATTCATTACCCAAATTTGTTTACAATACGACTTGGGCTTCTAATAGGCCCACTTAACTAAAGAAATTGAAATGGGCCAGAAAGCCCAAGTAAGTCCAATTCATTACCCATATCCGTTTAGACTGACTTGGGCTTCTAATAGGCCCACTTGATTAGGCCCAAAAAATAGAAAAAAAAAATGGCTTCGCCCGGACTCGAACCGGAGACCTTCAGTGTGTTAGACTGACGTGATAACCAACTACACCACGAAACCTTCAATGATCAAATCCGTTAAAATATATTAATAAATAATTTCATAGTTGAAAGTATAATTTTATTTATAATTAGGGCAAAATGAGCTAAATTTATTGCGGATGAGATATGCTCGATTCCAATATCGGAAAATTGTGTAAGGGATAGAGTATTGACAATGTGAATCGAAAGGATTATATTCAGTAAAGGAAGTATACAAAATAGAAATTGATGCTTATGATCCCCAACAAATCAGTCTTCTTTTCACTTGAAAAAAATGGTTGAATTCTTGTGGGGTTTGAACATCCTTTCGTAGATTAAAGTGTTCTGGTGCAGACTTTTCCACGACATCATACCAATCGAGGTAAACCACGCCATGTTCCTTTTTCGTCTTTGTGAGTTTTATCTGGACTGTACCGCGCATTCTCTATTAATCTGTAATTGGGCTCATGAATAGTGGAAAAAATCAAGATTTACATGGCTTTTTAAACATATGGATCTTAGATCTACTTTATATTGGTATTTATAAATGATACTGATTCAACTATATATTTTCAAGACTCATGTATTACACGACCCTATACCTAATTGTATTATAATGTAACTCACATTTGTGATATATCACTAAGTCTTATTACACGACCCTAAGTGTATCTTATTGATACCTTTTTTAGTCTCTTTATTTAGTTAATATCTCATTTTGGTTTTATATTATTTTATGGGCTATTAAGTGTATTTACATAAGCTTGGGGGCTTTCTTGCAAAGTCTGCAGGTTTGACGAAAGAGAGAGAGCAGCAAACGCAATTTCAAGAAATGTATGAGAATCTGGTGATGATGCTAAAACCACACCATTGAACTCTAGCTTGATGCCTTGTTTCCGCTCCTCATTGGACCTCCATTGTCGTCGCAAATATCAGGATCTATCTGCAACTCGGTGATTTCGAGGTTTCACCAAGAAGGGTATGTTTTTCTTCTCAAATGATTGAGTTCTTCCCAAGTTTTCTATCTTTTTTCTGATGTGGAAGGCAATTATTTGATATAAATCTGATATGGGAGCTCAAGCTTGAGGTTTGGGATGAATGGTTAGAATGCGGGTTTCAGCGATTCATCGAGGGTTTGTGGGATTTGAAAATGCATTTAAGGTGTTCGATGAAATTCCTCACAAGAAATTTCTAATTTAATTAGTGTGCAGTATAGTGCATATTCATTGTATTCTTGTTCATTTATTTTGTATGTTTTGGGAGATTTAGTATGAATGTTTGATGAACTTAACTACGTATCATGAGTAGTAGATTGGTTTGTTGCTTATTTGCATACAATGATATACTTAATAGGTTATTTTGTTCAAGAGAATACTTAAATTTAAATATGAGACATCTTTTTTTGCTGTCTCTTGTAAAACATTCTCTAGTTTACTTAAAATGAACATCTCATGTCTCTTACATGAACAAATTTAGAAACATGACGTAATGGGAAGGGCAAGAAAATCATAGTTCTGATTCACCTGATGTTGAAGTGGATGCTTGTAGAATGAAAAATAGAAACTTAGGTTGTTCTTGGTCTGATTTTAAGTCACGAAATAAATTTTTGCCCCTTCTATTTTGTGGTGGCTATTTAGATTTATCCTCTTATTTTAGATCATATTTATGTGGGATTCTTAAGAAATCTTTGAGCTTTCGAATTTTGATAATTGATGTTTCCTTTTGTTGTTTGTGAAGTTTTAACTATTTGCCAATGAGAAACCATATTATGTTTAGAGTTGAAGTGGGCGGGGTTAGATTATTGGACCTATCTTGTTTGGTGGAGAAGAGATCAAAGCAGCAGTCTAGCTTGCAGATGTTTGCTTAAAAAGAAGAAAAAAAGAAACAGCTCGATTATTAGATGACACAAAAATATAATTATGTTTCTTTATTATTCCCCCATCGTTTTAAATATGCTTTTTGATTCATTAGTTATGTGTACTTGATTACTTATCAAGTGTGATCACCTGCATTCCTGCATGTTTCTTTTGGTTGTGAAAGTTTAGCATGAATGTGGCTCACTTTTATGATACATTCTATGTAGAATGGATTGACGAATAAATTCTTTGAGAAATAAGTTTATAGGATTATATTATGCGCAAGTACATATTTCTTTCTTTGATTAGAGCGCACAAATTACTAATAATGTGCTATTATTCTCTCAAGTACACATTTTCACTGTAAATCCAAACTGGTTGCAGGGGAAAAAAAAATTAGAAATCAATGAGCACTGCTTCCACTTCAAGCGGTGCACGAGCGGCCTTCTCATATTGTGTCCAACAAGTACGAAGTTATGATTATCACCACTATCTTTGCCTCCTTGAACTTCCACCAAACATGCGGAAACCTGCATTCGCCCTCCGAGCTTTCAATGTCGAAACAGCAAGAGCCATGGACGTTGCTTCTAATCCCACAATTGGCCTCATGCGTCTCCTATGGTGGCAAGAAGCCATCGACAAGATCTTCTCCAAAAAGCTAATTGAGCACCCAGTAGCCCAGGCACTTGCTTCCGTGATCTCCGAACACAAGGTCAGCAAAAGTTGGCTGAAACGATCCATTGAAGCCCGAATCAATGATGCCAAACGAGAGGCTACTGATATCCCACAAACAATGGAAGAGTTGGAGAGATATGCTGAAGACACCGTGTCAACCATTTTGTACTCGACGCTGGAAGCCGGTGGAATTAGGTCTACCATGGCTGATCATGCTGCCTCACATATTGGCAAGGCAAGTGGTCTTGTTTTGCTTCTTAAATCTCTGCCATACCATGCCTCCCAAAATCGGCATCTCTCTTATATACCAGCTGAGATTGCAGAAAAACACGGGCTGCTCGTAAATCAGAGTATGGATTCTGGTGAGGCACTATCCAGTGCTGTTTTTGACATGGCGTCTGTTGCGAATGCACATCTGGAAAAAGCCCAGAAATTGGGTGGAACCGTGCCTGGTGAGGCCCGTCGGGTGCTTCTGCCAGCTGTGCCTACACGGGTTATTCTCGACTCCTTGAGATGTGTGCAATTCGACGTGTTTGATCCGAGACTGAGCCGAGGTATTCTAGGAGTTTCTCCTTTGTGGTTCCAGTTGAAACTCAAGTGGCATTCATGGAGAGGAAATTACTGAGTGTTTATTTAAAACTAGGCTTTCCCGCTTAGTATACTGTTGTGTTTCCTTTTTGCATAGAAAATTTGAAATAAAAGTTTGAGAAATTTTTCTTGATTCTTAAACTGATTTTTAAAAGCTGTCAATTTTGTCATGTTTCAGCCAATTAGTTGCAATTTTTGTCAAAGTTCAATTTTAGTCAAAAATTAAGTGGCACATATATATGTACTAGTACAAAGTATGTGCGTTGCACATGGATGACGAAATTTTTAAATCAAAAATATTAAATTACTATTAAAACTTTAAACAATAATCTTTTATAAGGATGTATAAAAACAGGTAAAGATTTGTATTTTTACGACTATTTGACTTTTCTAACTATACGAGTATCAGCACATGCGTTGCATGTGGAGGATGAATTTTTAAAATTAAAAATATTATATTACTATTAATCGACTTAAATAATAATTTTTTACAAGGATATACAATCTATATTAATAAACAAATCTAATAAAATAAATTCCTTATATAATAGAGTCCTACTTATAATAGAATTCTATATGATTTTGGTTTAGAATTCTAATGTAAAATTATTTAAATATAAAAATCACAAATTACTATTATAACCTTAAATAAAATCTTTTATAAGGATATATTAGGAAATTCATATTTTATAAGAAATATCCATACTTTTATATAGGTAATAGATATTGTAACAACTTGGTACTATACTCTGTTTTCTTTTCTGTGAATCAGCAGGTCATAGAATTCTCATTTCATAAAGAGAGAAATTCTGCATATTTGATATCAATTTGTTAACACAAAATACAAAGCATGAATCTACACAATCAATTCTTTCACCAGTTGAAATCAAAACACATGCACAACTTGGTATATATGATTGAAAAAACCCATGTAAATTGTGAATGACTTCTAATTGCAATAAGATCCATGAAAGCAAGTGGCATTGAGGAACCTCCAATCTGTTCTTGTACAATGTTGTCTCATCCTTAACAACTTTCCCTTGATAGATCAGCATTGCCCTTCAATGAATAAGCATCTAAGGCAATTAAAAATAGGCAAAAACTTATATACATTGGGGCACATAGAGGTACGGACACATATTTCTTCAGGTGTTATATGTATACTCTTATAGTTCCCGGAACCGTTGACCGCCGGTTCGAACCGATCCGGTTTCGATTTTTCGAACCGTTTGAACATCTTTATGTGAACCTAACTTAAAAGGTTAGGCCGCAAAATTACGGTTTGAACCCGGAATTGGGAAGTGTGAGAGCATGAAAATCACCTTTCGAGTCATATGACCTGGATTGCATGAGTCATGATTCATGCACCTGTTGTATATAAATAATCGTACTTGAGAAAATGTATGGATAAAGTACAATGATCGCAAGACCCTTTATTCATATGTCTAACCTCAAACTGATTAAAAATATTTAACCTAGGATTAGTAAGTCCCCTATGGAGCCTAAATGAATGATTAGGACTCCAAGTAAATTGGCAAACAGAAAAGCCAGTATCAATAAGACCACAATCACATTGATAGCAGCAAAATCATCCATATATTTATGCTACCTGCAAGATTTATGGATTTTTCAAACTAAGACACAGAATAGTAATAATCAAACATGAATCTACCTAGCCAGTTCTATCACCACTTAAAATGAAAACACCTGGCTTATAGAATATATGATTGAAATAATCGTGTAAATTGTGAACGTTTTATAATCTCAATAACATCCATAAAAGCAAGTGGCATCGAGGGACCTCCAATCTGTTCCATTATCGCAACAAATCTACGACTCACATTTATAGAACTGAATAATATATAGTATTGGAGATCCAGAATTCAAGCAAGAAATTACCTCGGACATCATAATCATGACAAAAAAAACTGCAACTTTGTTCTCATCCAATTTTGTCTCATCGCTGACAACTTCCCCTTGGTATATCCCACCTAATGGTTCAATAGAGAGAGGCTAAAATAAACCAACATGAAATGAACATTAAAGCTTGCATGAAACAAATATATTGAACTTAGTTTGAGAGAGTGAAGATCGATCTTACAGTAGTCGGTCTTGATGATATGAATCCAAATTCCTAAAAATGTAGAAGAAAAGATTAATAATCCTTTAATCAAATACAAAAACACGAAATCGGTGATGAGATATCGTTGGATTTTAAAATGATAATTTCACTTACCAGCCCTCTCTTCGGAAACAAATGTCATCAATCCATATGCAGGGGATATGAGAAACATCATCACTGTGTTGTTCAATGCTACTCCTTAATATCGGACAATGGCCATAAAGAAGTTAATTTCTTGAGGCATCGTATTAGTTCATTGATTGAACAAGGAAACTCTATATCATGATTATTGCTCAAAGTATGCAAACTTTTGAAGTTTAATAACAAGGTATCAGAGAGTTCTTCACCGTTGAAGAAAAATAACGTACGCCACCATTCTTTTGGGATGGAACTTGATTCATCTCCATCATTCTTGCTACCAATATATTGAGCTTGATAGATGCCCTTTGAAACAATGCATGCTAGATCATGCACAAGATCGTGCATGCTACAGTGTGTTATATTGTCATATTTGTCTTGTTTTGCAACTTGTAACAAGGAATTCTGCACAAGAAAGTAGAAAATTTTGTTGCCCTCAACCTCCATGCCTTTTTTAGGATCTATTTGAAGAAATCCTTGTGCCATCCATAGCTCAATTAGTTCTTGCTTGTCGATCACTTCACCTTTGGGGAAAATGAAACAAGAGGCAAAACACCTTTTGAGTGATGGTGGAGACAAATGATCAAAGCTCAGTCTCAATATCTTTGAGATGTCATTATCATCAACTTGGAGATTTGAAAGCCAATCATGTGCAATTGAGAAAGATCCACTTATCTTTGGGTGTACGGTATCATTATCATCTATCCGTAGTTGCCAACATCAATAGAATATCCCAACATTGTCTTTCGATGATTTGATAAAGTATCAATAAGACAACAACTAAATAATAATACATATATCAATTATTACATATTGACATATACATAATGTAAAAAGTAAGATGAAGTCTAATAAAAAGAGCTCTCATTGGGCATGAAACTCTATATCATCTGATGATTTGATTGCTGCAATAGTAAACCAAGTCTTCTTAACAAACCATTCAAATCTCCAAGAATGAAAAAATAGATGAATTGAAGTGATGAACTTACAAGACTTAACCTTAATTCTTGGCCTCAGGAGGTGCATCAGGCTGTTTTCCTGGCATTGCATCTCGAAAAGCAGGGTGTTCGTTGTAGGCCTCGTTGATTTTTGACAGAATCGGGTATTCCTTCTGCGCATTCATTGAGACTCAAAAAAAGATGTTATTTGCAGATTATATTTTTTAATTGAGCAATAATAAATTACATAGCACAATTGTCCAAATGCAAGGAAGAGAAACATCAATTGGATTGAAACTCAATTAATGAAACACAACTCTCCAAATCTTACATATATGTTTGAAGAAAATTAACACCTGCCATTGGGGCCTGCTTCAAACGTACATAGAATCTATATTCAGAAGATGATGATTGTAAAGCAGTAACCTGAAAATAGCAACTGTTTTAGCATCGCAGAGTTAGAGCGAGCTGCAACGAGTATGTCAAGCAGGTATATCAACTATTTGCATCACATAGATTGGCAGTAGATCCATAGCAAAAGTGATCAAGATAAAACATAGATGGAATCTTCGAAGCCAAGGATCAAAAATATATATCTTTACAGAATATCGAAAGAAACGAGGCTTACCTAGTTGTGTGTTGAGGAAGATCGGGAAACAGAATGGAAATTGAAGTCTGAAAATGCATTAACAGCAATATCACTACATACTCAAATCTCATCTGAAACAACAAAATGATCACTTGTTCACAAATCAAGCTATGATGATATATCTTACGATACTGAAAATCACCCTGCATTCAAAGCCTCAACGCACTCTCGTCACTTGTCTACACATACTCATTAGTTAGTGAAATGCGGAAATGTGCGAATTAGAATAGATGATTGAAAAAACCACGTAAATTGTAAGCTGTTGTTTTGAAAAATAAGCAGCATGAAAATGCAACAAACACTAAAAAGTAATAGTGTATTCTCATTCAGGCAATTTAACAACCAGTAAGGCTACCATAATTAAACACATGTAAAAAAAAAAAAAGAGTGAAGATCGATCTTACACACTAGCTGCTAGTTGTATCCATCCAAATTCCTGAAATGTTAAAAATGGAAGATTAATAAATATCCTTTAATCAAACAGATGCATATATATAATGTTGCAGGTGAATTTGAAAATGATAATTACACTTACCATACACCATCCTGACGAAAGGGACGCCAATCAACCTCTATGTTGGGGATATGAGAGACATCATCAGTTTGTTGTCCAATCCACCTCTTTAGTTCCGGAAGACAATCTACAATCACTAGTTCAGTTAATTTCTTGAGGCTTCGGATGATTTCCACACTCCTCAACTCCTTACATTCCCGTAAATATAAGGTTTGTAGAGATGTGAGGTTTCCAAACCATTCCGGCAATTCTTCTATTCTGAAATCGTGCAAGTCTAAACCCGAAAGAGCATTGAGATGTTGAAGCGAATGGGGAAGAGAGTCCCAATCCTCCATCCCTCTTAAGTATAAGTAGCGAAGTGAATGGGATGCAGCTTCCAACATTCCATCAACTCCCTTCTTACCACTTTCACTTGAATCTGAATCATCTGCCTTCATCTCTAATCCTTGAATGTTGTGCAAAACAGCAGGGGCGGGTGAGATGAGTTTCGGAACATTCCAGATTTGGAGTGAGTTGAGACTAGACATCTTAGGCAGACAATGAATTATATCTGCCAAATTCATTAAGCTGCTTAAGTTCCTCAACTTCAAAGTCTGGAGTGAGAGAGCACTTGACTGTAGCATTTCACATGGCAAACTGATGAGCCCTTTGCAGTTAAGAATTGACAAGGATTCAAGCGATGTTAAGCCTTGGGATTCTCCATGGACACTTCTATATGCTATTGACTTCAGATTTGGGCAATCCCATATATACAACTCCTTGAGAGAATTGAGGGTCTCCACACCATCTTTTAACTCTCTCAACTTGTCACACTTCAGTATCCTCAATTTAGAGAGATTTTGATTGTTGAGAAAAAACAAATCGGGGAGATATTCCAATTCATCTACTCCATCAATGTCGAAATCTATAAGAGATCTGCACATGTGTAAGACAGGATATAATTCCTTATGACTTGATGATGAGAATTGACTTAGATTCATCCTCAAACCTCTGCATCCAGATATCGTCAATTCTTCAAGGAAAGGGAATACCTTTATTTCAAGTGGATGCTCATTTTCACCCATTTCTATTTCTATCCACTCCACCAACTGTGGCATATTTGATAATGAGAGATGTCGAAGCACTGGAAACACTACAATTCTCTCCTTGCAGCTACTATCCTTTAATGAAGAGCATATCGATTTTACTTTCATCATATTTGACAAATTCAGAGTTTTGAGCTGTGGCAAGTGCCCCATCATTGGGATTTCTTCACATTCACTGCAATTACTCAGTGATACATCCATCAAATTATTTAGTGTGTCTGCGATATCCAACGTCCATGATGGAAATCTTGTGCCTTTGAATCCAATTATCTCTAACCTCTTCACATTTGGATGAGGTCGGAGACCTTCCAACACATTTTCATCATTTGTTTCACCTTCTCTGGACATACTCCACTCCAACACTAAGCTGAATATTTTTGGCTTCTCGTATAAACATGCACTCTCAGAGTCTTTTCGATCGTGCACCTTTTCAAGATTTGAAATACACAATTTACCTTGGAGGTCTTTCAACTTTCCAAGCTCTCCAATTCTGTAGCCCTCTTCCTTGCCCACATGATAGTATTCTAGTGTTTGAAGACAAGTTAATCTTCCAATATTAGGAGGCAATTTTGTATATTTCCAAATATGAAGATGCCTTAAGTAGATCAAGTACTGCATGGTACTTGGAAGCTTGCTCATCTCCAAATTCACTCTTAGTGTTTGCAATTGATAGAGATCACCAATAGAGTCCGACAACTTCAGAATATGTGTTGGGGCAATATTAAGATATCGCAAATGTATTAGCTTGTTGATTGAACTTGGCAACTCCTCAAGAAACGTATCCATCAATGTTAAACTATGCAGACTTTTGAAATTTAAGAATATGGGCACTTTAGCTTTGACGAACGACGTACGCCGCCGTTCTTTTGGGACGGAACTTGATTTATCTCCAGCATCTCTGATATATTGAACTTGATAGATGCCTTTTGAAACAATGCATGCTAGATCATGCAAAAGATCGTGCATGCTACAATGTGTTATGTTGGAAAACTCATCTCTCTCTGCAACTTGTAACAAGGAATTTCGCACCAGAAAGTAGAAAAACTTGTTGCCCTCAACCTCCATGCCATTTTTAGGATCAATTTGAAGAAATCCTTGTGCCATCCAAAGTTCAATCAGTTGTTGTTTGTCGATCACTTCTCCTTTGGGAAAAATTGAACAATAGGCAAAACACCTTTTGAGTGATGGTGTAGACAAATGATCAAAGCTCAATCTCAATAACTTTGAGATGTCATTGTCATTAACATGAAGGTTTGAAAGCCAATCCTCGGCAGTTGAGATCCACTCATCTTTGGGCGTACGTTGAAGCAATCCTCCGACTACGTTGACAGCTAATGGCAGACCTTTGCATCTCTCTATTATATTATTTCCAATGCTTTCAAACCCAGAAGGAATGTCTTCCTCTTTGCTCAAAGTTTTTTGTTTGATTATGAACCAACAATCTTTGTTTGATAAGACACTCAAATCATGATCATCGAGTGTGCCAACAATCGAAGCAACCTCTTTACTCCTGGTCGTAACAAGGATGAAATTTCCCTTGGTAGAAGTAATTCCCGACAAGGAATTTTTAAGACCTTGCCACTTTTGCTCATCTTCATTCCAAACGTCATCAAGAACAAGAAGATATGTTTTGTCTCCCAATTCTTTTCGTATTTTTCCCAGAAGAACCTCCTTGCTCTCATCTTGAACATTTTCATATGTCAAATTTGCAAGAAACTTTTTCAACAGAACCATCGCATCGAAGTTTCGAGATACGTGGACCCAGATTTTCTTTCCAAAGTGGGTCTGAATTCTTTCATGGTTGAAGATTTTGCGGGTCAATGTGGTCTTCCCAAGTCCACCCATTCCGACAATGGGAAGAACAGACAAGGTTTCCTCGCTTTTTGTCAGCAACTTATGAACAATATCTGAAACATCATTGTCCCTTCCAATAAAAATTGGATCAAGAGTGAATGAATCAGTTTCTTCAGGAAGAGCACATTCAATCGCAGGTCTGCTATGGAGGTTGAACTTGGTTGCATCGTCTTTAATAGACTCAAAACGGACATAGACTTCATTGATTCTAAGAGCCATACGTCGACGAAGAACATAATAATTGAAGGATGAGAAGCAAGATGGTAGTACCTTTTTCTTGATGCTCTTCATTTTCTTAGAGAGAAGATGATAGTTGAGTTCATCCAGAACATTATGAGCATCGAAGGCCACATCATCAAGCTGCTTCAGCCAAGTTTTGACAGCTTCATCGGTGATCAACTTCTTCTCAGCATCGTCCAAGTAACTTTGGATTAGAGTCAAGCTATTGTGAAGCTTCTCAGCGTTCTTCTTGAGACCTCGGATCAGTGAGATCTCTCCCTTGGTAACGTCGATCAGATTTTGAACCAGAACTTGAATGGCAGCATCACCTCCTTCCATTGATCTTTTGGCTCAGAGAGAGAGAGAGAGATTGGATGCTTGGTGAATATAGAAATGGCTGGTAGGATTGCGATTCTTTTTGAAAATAGACTATGCAGAACAATTATGCTTTTCTTGAGCCATCTTCATTTCATTTTTTTTCCTTTTCTTACTTTGTGGGATTCCATACTTTATTAGACTAAGAAGTAAAGAATATTAAATTAAGGAACACAAGCATATCTATTATCTATATATCTATTATCTATATAAAAATATGAATATTTCTTACAAAATATGAATTACCTAATATATTCCTATTAAAAAAATTATTTAAGGTTATAATAGTAATTCATGATTTTCATATTTAAATAATTTTACATAAAAAATTTAAACCAAAATCATATAGAGTTCTATTATGAGTAGGACTCTAATTTACTATACATTTTTTTGAATTTAATTTAATATAGATTGTATATCTCTATAAAAAATATTATTTTAAGGTTAATAGTAATATAATATTTTTGATTTTAAAAAAATTCATCATCCACGTGCAACGCATGTGATGATACTCGTTTAATTATACATATATATAGATGAGTATCAGCGTGCGTCTCACCAAGATTTAGCGTGCACCAAGATTTGAGTATTATTTGGATCAAACCTGCACCATCTATGTACCATGAGTATTTCAAGGTAAAGTGAAAATATCATCAACGTAGAGTGAAAAATTAATTAAAAAGTAAGTCTCATGTGAGACTGTCTCACGTGAGACTATCTCACGTATCATTTCATGTGAGACGGGTTAACTTACGACTCACACCTCACAATTCACATATAATTATATGGATATGAGTTTGATTAATGGATAAAAATGATCCGTCTCACGAAAATCATCCGTGAGACAGTCTCACGCAAGTTTTTCTGTTAATTAAAAAGGGATATTGATCTAACCACACGATTTACAGGCAGGATCTTTTGTTAGATTTGATGTTACACCTCATGTTTCGTAACATTAAATATTCGCCACGTGTTAAATATCAATGTTAAAATAGATAGAATACACCAAATGTAACAGTATATGTGCAAGATTCATGCATGTATACTTTTTCTACTTATTAGTTATACCTTTTCTTAACTCATGATTTCTAACCCATATCTACCATTATTTGTATAATTAGTATCAAGTCATATACAAAATGAATAATAACCTGTGTTGGGTTGAAAGGTTTTTTTCCCAAAATTTAACTAACAAAATATTGTATAAAAAATCTACTCTTCGTTTATTTAAGTGACAACATATGTGATAGCAAAGATTATAATAGCACATCAAAGATTTCATTTTTAGTCACATTAATTAAATATTCATAATAAACTAAAAACAACTAGTTATGAGTAATGAAAGTTCTCACTAGAATTAGAGTCTAATTTAATCAATAAATACCCTATTTAATATGAATTTACAAGCTTATATATATATGCTATGTGTAAATAATGATATAACAAACTCACAAAAACTCAAGTGAAGCAGCCGCACCTTGCGACGGACACTCTTATAAAATAGAACAACATACTTATAAATGTAAAAGACATTTTTATAGAACTCATGTTTATACATGTAAAATCATACTTATAATACAATACACATTTTCGTATAAACGTTAAATTTGTTGTATTTATGATATCAAACAAATTCTATACATATATATACACATGACTATATGGCTAGAAGTTGTATATTTCAAAATTATATATAAAAAATATAGATTGAATATAATTCAAGAGTAGGTCTTATATGAGATCGTCTCACGGATCTTCTTGTGTTAGACGGGTCAACTCATAACCCACCCTTAACAATTCATATTGAAATTTGTGAAAATGAATTCAACACATGAGTAATAAGGATCCGTGTCACGAAAACTATCCGTGAGACCGTCTCACATGAGAGTTTTTGTGATAATTCAAATAGAGAAATATTTTTAACCGTAAAATAAAATTGACTAGCCTTTTGTTAACCATCCCTCCCATAAACCCAAGACTAAATGACCAGAATACCCCTCGAACCCACTTTCCAAATTTTCCCAATTTATAAATCATTTATTTAAATGACTTGCCCTCTAAGACTAAAATCCATTTTGCAGAAGAAAAACTGCGAAACCCCTTCTCTTTGGTCCGCCATGGCATTTCCCTACATGGAGGCGGTTGTAGGTATGGTTGCCACCGTATTTTTCTACGTATTTCGACGTTGTATCAGTGTATAAGTGTTGACTTTGATGTGTGTGATTAATTTATTGTTGAATGTTGTGTGTACTGTGAACTGAATGAGTTGGTGGCTTTTTTGCTTGTGCAATGCTATGCGTTTATAGGATTGAGTGATTGATTTATGTTTTTTTTCAGTTTTTGTTTGTTAGGTTATTATTTCCAGTTGTTTTATTGTGCGTTTGTGATTGCGTTTGCCTGATGGGTGTTAGGGTTTTTGAATATGTTGGTATTTTGTTGATTTCTATTGTTAGGTTGTGAAGTTTGAATCGTTTTTCATCTCTGAGTGAGTTTCGGAGTTATTCGTTTAATGTGGAAGTGGAGCATAGTCTGTGTTTGGTTGTTGGAATGGCAAAGAATACATTCGTTGTGTTTTGAATTTTTTTTTGGATGTTATCGATGTATCTACTTATATTCGTGTTTTGTTGCTGGGACGGTGTATGACTAAGCCTTAAATCGTACCGGTATGGGTACGATTTTAGGGATTTCGCTCAATTCATTGGATATGACAACATTGAGTGGTTTGAATTGGTTTCGCTTCAAGAGAATGATATTTATGTGCTTTCTAGCTTCTCTTTGTGATAAAAAAGTTCAATAAATTCCTTAATCCTTCCAAAAGACAGTGTTTCTGCTGTTTGTGCCTTTGTCAAATACTGTTGTATATTTGTCCGTTGAGACTTTTGATCTTGATTGGGTTTTTTCATGTTCCAGGTTTTATGGTAATGGTTTACATTTTTGAGACATACCTTGATTTGCGGCAGCATGCTGCACTGAAGTTGCCAACCTTACCGAAGCCTTTGCTAGGAGTAATTAGCCAAGAAAAGTTTGAAAAGTCACGTGCTTATAGTCTTGATAAAAGGTTTTGAGCACTCATTTATGTTTCACACAAAAGCTTATGATACCATTGACTATCTGCTCTTTAACTAATCAGTTGTGTTTTGTTTATAAATATTCTATTTCTTCAGCAATTTCCACTTTCTGCACGAATTTGTAACCATACTCATGGACTCTGCGATTCTGTTCTTTGGTATACTACCCTGGTTTTGGAAGGTGGGTCATTTTCTACCCAGCATTAATACTTGCTGTTAACTCTGTTCCTTCATCTTATGTTTTCTTGTTTCTTTAAACTGCAGCGGTCTGGGGAGTTTCTGTTGTACTTTGGCTTCAATGCAGAAAATGAGATTTTACACACACTTGCATTTTTAGCTGGTGTCATGTTTTGGTCACAGGTGAGTATATGAGTTCCAAATATTTATTTCAAGGATTGAGGAAAACTTTTGTTTGGAGTTTAACAGTTTATTTAATCAACATATCTGCCACCACACATTTTTTATCGCGTTTGCTCCACATGTGACCAATGACAGAAAAACAAGTTCTGTCTCCTCATTTTGCCTAACTATTTGGTTTGAAACCCATTTGCAGATAACTGATTTGCCATTTTCTTTATACTCCACATTTGTCATTGAGGCTCGCCATGGTTTCAACAAGGTGTGTTGTTTTTGTGATCATTTGGTCATATATATGTATGTTATAAACTTATAACTATTAGAGCAATATCATCCCTCTGCAATTGCATCTCTTTATCTTATATTTCAGGTCATTGACTCATTTTTCTTTTTACAGCAAACTATATGGTTATTCTTTAGGGACATGATCAAGGGAATGGCCTTAGCTGTAGTGATTGGTCCACCTATTGTAGCTGCTATCATCATGTTAGTTCAGGTACTTATTATCTGCAGTATCCCATGATTATCTGTAAGAGATGATGTAAGTTCTAATAACACTTAGTTTTTACTGTATTAGTAATTCTTATTTTTGTTTTATTTTTTTTATACATCTCCATATACTTTTCACTCTCTTTCTCTGTAGGTTTTTTCATGGAAAGAATATCTCTTTGATGAAATTTGTCAAATATCAATGGACATTAATAAATGTTAAATGTTTGAATGCAGAAAGGAGGTCCTTACCTGGCTATATATCTGTGGGCATTCATGCTTATTGTGTCCCTTGTAATGATGACTATCTACCCAGTTCTGATTGCCCCACTTTTCAACAAGTTCACTCCTGTAAGTAATGAGATAATAATATGTAATGATTTACCATTTTACCATAATAATATTCTGAATAGAATCTAAGATGATAATGTGATACTTCTCTTTCCCAATTTATGTTGTAAACAAATAGCTTCCGGAGGGAGAACTTCGGAACAAAATTGAGAATCTTGCTGCTTCTCTCAAATTTCCTTTGAAGAAATTGTTTGTCGTTGATGGATCAACAAGGTCAAGCCATAGCAATGTGAGTATACTTTTGTTTTGCATTCCATTTTGTATCCTTGTATTTGTTTTTTGTTTTTTTTCCTTTTAATTTGTAATGAATCGTGGATATCTTTAAAGTTAATCCTCCTTAAATCTTGAATATAAATGATGTCTTAAGTGTAAAGCTGTATTTTATATTGTGAATAATTTGCTCAAAGCTCTTGTATGATTTTCTGTCAAGTCTATGCTATTGGCAACGCATGGTTGTATTTAGCTTTTTGGTATGTGAAGGAAGGGAAGGGCTATCTGTATCCCACTATTTTATACATATTAAATTGTTAAATTAGGATATGAAACTCCTAGGTTTTATGATTTGATTGCCCTAGAGAGAATTGCATATTAAAATATGGTTCAAGAAAGCATTGGTTTTCATGCAGAACTCTGTGATAATGCATAAGCTGTTTTTTCTTGTGTGCAAAAAATCCTATGCTTTCTAATCACTTGGTCCATGCTGTTATTCTGCTACTATTTGAGTTACTTTTCTCCGTCTACTCTCCCTTATTCACTTAGTTTCTTGTGCCAACATTTTTCTGCAGGCTTACATGTATGGATTCTTTAAGAACAAAAGAATTGTACTTTATGACACCTTAATACAACAGGTATGGAGTTCTTATGCAATGCTATACTGATTTCTTTTCCTAGATTCATTTATAAGATGGAATGAAAGTTAGGAAAAAAAAATTGTCACTGCCTTTTTTTGGGTTTTTTTTTTTTTTTTTTTAAAGTTTTTCTTTGGTTGGGTGTGGGGGTGGGTGTGTAAACTCTGTACAGTTCCATAGAATTATTGTCAGTTTCTTTTAATATTCCGCTGCTTGAAATTCTATGTAGTGCAAAAATGAGGAAGAAGTCGTTGCTGTTATTGCTCATGAACTGGGTCACTGGAAGCTTAATCATACAATGTATTCCTTCATTGCAGTTCAGGTATGACAGTATAGTTGTTCTAGATGAAGTTGATGTTAATGTACCCTGCATGCCTAATGATGGTGACTAGTCCTATTAACTAATTTAATTGTCTGTGCATCATGTGGTAGTAATATCAGTTTTCTCAAATGTAGAACTTAATCTGGTTTTGCATGATTTAATTGGAAAACATATAAGATCAACTTGATGGTTCTCCTTTTTAAATGTCTGATTTTGAGGGCATTCTGTTTCTTGCTAAACCACTATCTATTTAAACATTGGTAAAGCAGTTGAAATATTGAATGAATATTTGTGTTTTCTCTCTGAATGTGACATGCTGCTTTTGTTTTACTTTTTCTGATATCCTGGTATTTTTCTGGGTCCATTTAACTTTACCTGCTTGACAATATGTATATTGCTTTATTCTTGTCTGTGATTTAGTATTGCTCGGAACAATCATGTGAAACCTCTCTTTTATTTTTTTGAAACGGCTTTAAAGTGTGAAGATATAAACATTACTCCTATTTAGGTTTTCTTTCCTGATGCTTGAAATAGCTCATTTTCTCTCTTATTTTTTTGTGATACATTTAAACTTGCTGCGCGTCGATGCAAAACGTCTCCCAATGTCGATGTTAATTTTTTTTTTTTTTAATGTTTGCCTCTCCTACTTTAAGTTGTGTAAGAATTATCATCTGCTGTTATACCAGTTATATAGTCAAGGGCCTTTTATAATATTTGTCAATTAGTTATGATTTATGCCATTTCTACAGTTCTGGGATCTAATGGAAATATAATCCTCATGCTTAAATGGTTATTGGCAATGCAGATCTTGACACTGTTGCAGTTTGGAGGGTACACTCTTGTGAGGAACTCCAAAGATCTGTTCCAGAGTTTTGGGTTCGATACACAGCCAGTCCTTATCGGGCTTATCATATTTCAGGTATTAAGTTGAATGCTTGTGGCTTACATGTCTTTGGTTGCTGTTTTCTCATCTAAAAATTAAATATAAGCATATAATGTAGGAATGTCAAGTTCAATAACATAATACAGACACGTCCTCATCTCTTCTCTCTACTTTTTTTTTAGGTGAAGTTATGATGATTTTTGTCTGCTGATTTTTGAATGATCGTTGTCATTTGATGCATTAGATAGTGTCTGCATGTATATGTAGATATATATTATTTTCTTATTAGTCCATGGAGATTGTCTGCCACCACTCTCTTTTGCTTCTTATTATACTATGTGTAAGATGATAGAAAAATTTGGTTCTTTAATTGATGCTATAGTCTCCTGCATTCTCTTTATTACAAATAATAGTCATACAACATTGGTCAATGAATGTGTGTTTTTGAACAAATCAAGCAAGCAAGCATATGTTTTCCCAATAATTTTTTTTCTGTTCGCTTTTATTATTACTGGATTGTGAATTTGGGAGCTCATGCTTTTGTAATAATCAGGGCTAATTTGTGTGCCAACTCTATATACCTATTAACTCTGTTTGTGGTTGCAGCATACAGTGATGCCCCTCCACCATATTGTCAGCTTTCTACTTAATCTTGTAAGCCGGGCTTTTGAGTTCCAGGTAACCTGTTTAAAATTTTGGCCTAAATTTGTCGTTAGCATGAAATTCAAGTTTCTTTCAACAAACATAGTCTGATTCTTTGTTCCCTCCAAAAAGGCTGATGCTTTTGCCAAGAAGCTTGGTTATGCTACACCTCTTCGAGCTGGTCTTATCAAACTGCAGGTGATTCACTTGTTCCAAGAATCCAATTGCACTTGAATGTTTTGTAAAATAGAAGAGAATGTTACACTTATTTCATAGTAATCGCATGCATTTGCTTTTGTACATATCTTCCGAAACCTTGTACCTAATAACTTCTTGGCAAATGTGACAGGAGGAGAATCTTTCGGCCATGAACACCGACCCATGGTATTCTGCTTACCACTACTCACATCCACCCCTTGTCGAAAGACTGGCTGCTATTGACGAACTTGATAAAAAGACTGATTAAACCGATACTATGAGGTCAGGCGGTTGGGTATACAATTGGATTAAAAGTTTGTAATCTTGTTTTTTAAGCTGCCACGTGGTTTTGGCAGTTGTTCTCTTACGTGTAACACATGTTTAGAAAGAGGGAAATAGCATAATGAAATTCTCATGTGCTGAAGAGTTGGGAAACACCATATGTAAGTCTGCCTTTTCTTCTGTAGATTGTGAGCTTATTAACCTTCCCTTTTCCTTTTATTTTGTATCAAGTTTTCTATCATGTCACTGAAAATTTTCACTGCTGAATTTTTGCTGGTAACTATTAGGTTACGCATGTTATAGTGGGTAAAACACGATAACTTTGGTGAGACGATTTGACATGTTACAACTGTGAATATGTTCATTATTGTTTTTGGGTTGACCCGTCTCATAATACTTAAATAGGGACACTGAATTTGTTTGGTAATTTTGTAATAAGAGGGGCTTTTCTAAAGTTGCACTTAAAGCTACTAAAGGAGGAAGGAATATATCCATCCAATAATTTCACTATTATTTATTTTGCAGGGACATTAGAAAATAAATTTGCTAGAATTTTGTTCCCATCTTATGATATGTTAGGATTTCTTCCACTCTCTTTTGATGCTCCCTTTATTTGGTATTTTTTATCTAATTTGATTTGGTATCTAATAATTTATAAATGGTAGTGTTGGTATAATGCTTTATGATATTTTCATGTTTATATTTTAACAAATTCTCTCTTCCTTATAAGTAGATTCTATTGGGTATTATGTTAGGGTTTTTCTTTGAACAAATTATAAGATGTCTGAGGATTGAGTAGGTCTTACGTGAGACTGTCTCACGAATCTTGCTATCTGAGACGAGTCAACCCATGACCCACATTTAATAATTCATATATGAATTTATAAAAATGGATTCAACATGTGGGTAATAAGGATTTGCCTCACGAAAACTATCCTTGAGATCGTCTCATATGAGTTTTTTTTTTTTTTTTCTCTTAGAAGATTCAATTTTTATTTCTGATACAAAATTGACATAATAACTTATGAACACCTTTTGGAATAATGTTGTTCTGAATCAAGAATTGTTTGACTTTTGACTCAACTTATTTCATTTATGTTCTTAGTAATTAAATTAGGCCTTGTTGCTTTAGTCTTGACAATAAGAGTTGCTTCTAAAGTGGAATAATATTATCGTAAAATAGAAAAAGAGAAGATAATTTTTTAGAACACTGGTAAACAGTTGGCCACGATGCATCCTCTATGGTGAATAAATTATTGTGATTTTCCAATTTGAAAATCCAATAAATCAGATTTAATTGTTTCATAATAGGGATGGATCTAAAATTTCATTTCAGGGAATAATTTGTTTTCGTATTATAATGGAAAACTATTTTTCGATGTAACAGGAGCCAACACTTATAAAGTACGGATATAAATGAATAATAATATAAGAAATTCTATATAAGAACAAACTTTTTTTAAAGGAGGTCAAGGGCAAATTCTCAGGTGAAACCATCTCATCATGAGACGAGTATACTTTTAACAGAAAAAGAACATATTTACTATAAACAACATACTTATAGAATCCTGTTTGTATCTACAAAAACATGTTTATAAAACACATGCTTATAGCTGAAAGACATGCGTATACTTGTAAATGACATACTCGAATCTGTTGCATGTGAGACGAGCTAATAAGAGACCAACTCTTCACTAAAATATGCTAATAATGTTAGTCAGTTGCATGCTTGTGTCTATGAAGTTTATGGTTAGAAATATGATCAACAAGTTGACAATTGTCACTACAATTAAAATTCACAATAAATGACTATTTTGTACATTTATGCCTGATAAAATTCAATGAATGATTAATATAATAGCTATCATTTATTTTGCACATTTATATTAATCAGTCTATATTTATGTAATAAATAATAGCTATTAATAACAGAAAAAATAGCTAAAAAGATGTTTGTTCTCAGAAAAAATAATTAAAATGATGTTTGATTGTGTACCAACTAGAACAAACCCTTTTGAAAAGTAACCTAGTTGGTAGCAACCATATATAAAAGCAAATGATCACTACCCAAATTTTCAAAATATTAATAATAGAAAAAGACCACTACAAAAAATTTAAAAAATAGAGATCACTACAAAAAGTTCATATTTCCTTTTTATTAATTTGCAAACAATAACTCTTCACCTAAAAAAGGACAATTACGTTAAAGATTTAATACACTCAATAAAGTGTTTTTAGTAACATCTTGACACATCCCATTTAGTGCTCTTACTTTCTTTTCACCCTTTTCTTTTACATATATATAAATATATATAGACACATACATACAATATGTATATTTGTATGAATGATATATATTATAATTATAATTTTAACTTCAATTTTTATGAGCATCGTCAACAGTGCGTTAAATTCTTCAGGTTTTAGGATTTTTCATTCCAACAATGTGTTAGCTCATTATGGTAAATCTTTTTCGAATTAATCTTGCATTATAAATTTTTATCTTTTGTTTTTATGAAATATTATGAAATAGAGTAAATTACAAAATTCAAGCCAAATTATAATCATTTTTGCTCTTAGGAGGTGTTTCACTAAACTTATTTTTGGAGCTTATAAGCTTTTGCATCTTCCAAGATGTTTGTAGAGCTTATACGATGGTTAACTTAAGTTTAAAATAAGTTGTTGAAGTGTTTGGATAAATAAGATGATGAAGCTTATCAGATGTTAGTAATGATATTTGTGTAATTTCAATGATCAAATTTGAAAGTGTTTTGAAAAATAAGCTCTTAAGTTAAAAATAAGTGGGGATTCCCTAACTTATAAAAAAAAAAAATCTTTTATGCTCATAAAATAAGATCTTATTTTTAAAAGTTAGTCAAATACTTTTGAGGAGCTTGTAAGCTTTATACATCTTATAAACTCTTTTAAGGAGCTTATAAGTTTAGCCAAACACACTCTTAGGTAGTCAAACTTTGAAAGTTTATTGTACAAACCACCCACATTTGCGAGTTCACCACATGACCACCAAAATAACATCACCATTGGAATATGCTTAGAATATGTACCGTATAAAATATTCTTCCTCGATGTAAAAAGTGATGCATATTGTTGAAGACAATTGTTAATATTACATCATGTAAAAATCACAATATACATATGAGATGCCAAGTATAAGATTTGAGTGAAGTTTTCTCTTGACTAAATTAGGTTGTGTTCAATATTTCTTTGTAAAGTTATGTTATATGTCAAATTACACCAAGTTAATAAAGGTTGTGAATCAAATTACATATTTAAAAAAGATTGTGGATAAATTGCAAAAATAAAAAAGGCCAAAAAGATTGTGTGTGTAAATACATACATACATATATACTCCCTCCGTCCCGCTTATCTTTGCCTACTTTCCGTTTTTGGACGTCCCAGCTAACTTTGTCAGCCCAAAAATGGCAACAAAAAATTACGACATTACCCCTCAATTTCTTTCATTTTACTTACTTTACACTCAAAAAGCACACATTAATTACAAAACTGCCACTCAAAAACATTAAAATAACACATCACATCAAAGTCAACAATTTTTTCTTAGAATTCGTGCTGGTCAAAGGTGGCAAAGATAACCGGGACGGAGGTAGTATATTATATGAAAGTTAGATAAATTGTATTTAATGTTTGAGTGTAGTGACATAAAATGAGCAAAACTGAAGTAGCTCAAATTATGTATCCTACCGTTGAGAGTGGGCCCATATAAATAGGCCCAAATTAATTTGTGTTGCCAATTAATTAATAATAGATATAATTACCATCAAAAATAGTAAAATTATTGTCATTTAGTACTTGATTTTGAGATCATAAATTTGTTTAAATTAGATATAGTAACCAAAACAAATAAATTGTTTTCTTTTTTTCAATGTTTTAGAATCCATCAAGATTTTAATAAATAACTAAATGATCAAATACAATTAAATCTCCTTCAATTTCCATTCATAGTAATGAAATAAATTCAATTTTAATATTTGTATGACATGACAAAGTTCAATACAGTGATTTATGTTTTGATAATTCATATAATTATAATTACATTTAATATATTCCACTTAGAATTATGGTATACTTTTATTTATTCGATTTAAAATGATACTAATAATAATAATAATTTATTATTGTTGTTGATGTTTATGAAGTAAATAATTTATTTGATTTACTTTTTCAGTAAATTTTCTTTTATAATTTTACCCAAATAACAAAGCAATATTATGAAATATAAATCTATAAAAGTAATAAATGAAGATACTACTAATTCCCTTTTCCCAACGTTTCAAATATGAGTATTTAATGAGAATTGAATTTCTTAGGCCTGCATATAAGAAAAAAATCAATACAAACAGCTGTATTAATATAATATTAGTTATATTAATAAATTGTTATAATTCTAACCAAAATATAATATTTAATAATAATGTTTAAGACCCTGTCTATAGATATTCATATAATCTGCAGGCTGCAAAATAAAATTTGATTTGTAAAATGGATTTGAGTTTGTGATAATTAATCAATTAATATAAATCATTATCATTAGTGTATATTAAGCTATCATTTAAATATCATTATTGTATAATTTTCTTCACAAACATTAGTAGTAGTAAACATAATATCTAATAAACACTATAACATAATTTAAAGAAAAAAAAACTACGAAACTGTAAATTTGAATGATTATTCTGATTACCAATCAGTAAATTTTAACGATATACTTCAAATTAATCAGAACAAGGATGATAGTTGGTCGAGTAGGCCATCCACAGGATCCTGTTACTCGACCAAGCAATAAGGGGGAGAGAAAGAATGAACAACCCTAAGTAAATGATGCGGCACAATATTGATGTTGTTGTAACGAGTCTTACAGAGAAAGGAAACCAATCTCCGACATTTTTGTAATTTATTACATTAATTTTATTGTTTGTTATAGTTGAACTCTAACATATAATCAGATTTTAGATTATTGCATTACCATCCAAATTCATTTACATTGACTTAATATATTATATACATTGATAACATTTAATTAACAATTTGGAATGAGTCTAAACTAATTATTCGAGTAATTTAATTAGATTATATAAAATAATAATAATTTGAAAGAAAGCTGTATTTTAAATATTTAAATATTAAAATAAAAATAGGATTATTTTATAGAAAATGGGAAAAGAAAAAGGCATTTGCTTCTCTTTAGACAGTGAGGATTACACATTCTGACACACACAGTACAGTAAAGATTCTCTCTCTCTCTCTCTCTCTGTGTGATACGAGCTCGCCGGAGAGCACATTCCACCGGCGGGAGCTATTTCCGATCGAATTCGAATACTGCATCTCATCTCTGTTGTGGATAAATCTCAATCCACGCGCCGCCGCCACAGCATTCACGTTCAACCGATACGCACACTCACACACACTGATAGATATATATGAGCTCTGAATTACGCTTAATTTCCGTTCCGATTTCGGTTTGCGTTTCCGGATTTTCAGTTCTCTCACTATCAGGACACTAACAAACACACACACGCACGCACGTACTTGATTTCCGGCGGAGATGTCGGTGTACGATGCGGCGTTTCTGGACACGGAGCTGTCGAAGAAGACCTCGATCTTCGGGCTTCATCTATGGGTGGTGATTGGGATAGTCGTCGGAGCAGTTATTGTGCTCATCCTCTTCCTGTTATCTCTCTGCATCACCGCCTGGCGCCGCGGCGGCGGCGGCAAGGGAAAACTCAATCGCCCGGCGAAGCTCTCCGGACGCACCGAGATGACTCCCGTCGTCTCCAAGGAAATCCAGGAGATCGTCTACGAGTCCTCCGCTTCTGCCGCCGCTGATCACCGTCCGATTCCGCCTCAGGTATAATTCGTTCGAGATCCAAATTTTTTTGTTTATTATTTTTTATTATAACTGTATTTTTCAACTCTTTTGTTTGTATTTTATATGTAGAATCTTATCTGTATGGTTTATCAGTGTTTGCTTGAGCTAGAGCAAGATGTTTGTTGATGAATTGAGCTTATCTTTACTGTGAATTACTATATTGAGGCTTGATTTTTAAACTGTAAAAGCTGGATAGTTTTTTCCTACCCAATTGAGCTGTGAATCTTGAAACAAGATTTGGTTATGGCCATCATTCAATTGATTGGTATGTGTTAGATTGATCTTCCGTTTATCGAAAGAACATTATTAGAGGATAAATAAACTGCAGCTCATTAATTTATAGCTCAGTTGTAAATATATTAACTGAGATTGAAAATTTAGGGTGTTTATGTTGATTGTTTTTCGTATATTTCCATTTATATCTACCCCATCCCATGGCCGTGTTGCTACGAAGCTCTAAACTGGTTGAGAAATAGTTGTTATCTTTCTACTTTTATTTTTTCAGGCTTTGCCAGAGATACAGATAGATATGGGCAAGGTGGAGCACAGAGTTGTGTTTTCTGATAGGGGAGCATCAAGTGGTGAGAGCAGGGCTACGAGTGGGGCCGACACTGGGTCGTTTGGAGGTAGTGGATCGTTGCCTGAGGTATCACATTTAGGATGGGGAAGGTGGTATACTTTGAGAGAGCTTGAGGCAGCCTCTAATGGATTGTCGGATGAGAATGTGATCGGTGAAGGTGGATATGGTATTGTGTACTATGGAGTATTATCAGACAACACTCGAATTGCCATAAAGAACTTGTTGAATAATAGGTAAGGAAACTCTTCTACTTGTTTTGATTCTTGACATATGTTTCTTTTCAATTCATGTGCTTGTGAATAAGTACTTCCGTTTGTTGGTTGAATTTTTTTGTCATGCATAAGTCCGTTCTGGAGGATACTTTCTTCTATGGTGAATTGTTACAAAGTTGTATCCATTGAGAAAAGGAACTGGGTTACCAAAGATGGTGCTTTTAAGTCTAATAGCAGGAGGTCTTTCATTTGCATGTATATCTGTTATGAAACTTGCTCATTTGCTTCACTATATTATTATTTTTTTTTTTGGTGCAGTTTATTTTCAGTTTTAGTGATTGGTTTTCAGGGAAGTTGTGAATTTTGATTTATTAACCTGAAGAGATCAACATGCATGTTTTGGGCTAAAAATTTAGGGAAAAGCAAATTAGAAATCTGTTTTAGAGCTTTATCCCTTGCTTCTAACTGCAGAAATTAGATTGAAGGATTGGATTTTGACACAAAGTTTTCAAGTGACTTGAAATTTTTAAATCTATCGTGCAATGAACTCATTCATGCAATTGAATGGATTTTTATACAATGTTTTCAAATCCTAGCTCCAATTGCTACCGAATCTTTTTGGCTGGTACTCCGACATATCCGTGCTATCATTTTGTCATATATTAAACTCATGTAATCATGATTCTCAGGGGTCAAGCTGAAAAGGAGTTCAAGGTAGAGGTGGATGCAATTGGGCGTGTGAGACACAAGAATCTCGTTAGGTTGCTTGGCTACTGTGTTGAAGGAGCTTACCGGTATTTATACTTTTCATTTTGCTCCTTCAACATTTAATCACTATTCAAGCATCAAAAACTGATCTGCTTTTCGTTTTCATTTCTTTGTTCACATAGGATGCTAGTTTATGAGTATGTGGATAACGGAAATCTGGACCAGTGGCTTCATGGAGATGTGGGAGAAGTCAGCCCGTTGACATGGGATATTCGTGTCAATATAATATTAGGGACTGCAAAGGGGTATGCCAACTGAATTAATCTAGTCTCTAACTACGTGCAGTGCAGGTCTTGATCGTTAGCTTATATCTTGTACTCGTAACTTTGTGGCAGCTTGGCTTATCTACATGAAGGTCTTGAACCAAAGGTGGTTCACCGGGATATCAAGTCCAGCAACATATTGCTTGACCGTCAGTGGCATCCTAAGTTGTCAGATTTCGGGCTCGCCAAACTTTTGAACTCAGAGAGCTCATATGTCACAACACGAGTAATGGGAACATTCGGGTTAGTCCTTTGTTGTTTAAATATAACACTTTTGGGTTGCATTTAGATTGAGGATTTGCAATTAATGAATTTTAAATCCACTGGAATTTACACGAATCATTCAAAGATTTGTTGAAAATTAGAGTAATAGATTTCAAATCCATATCAACTCAAATGCAACCTTGATGTATTTACGTATAGTGGAAATAAGTTGATATTGATGATTGGCAAGAAATTTAATATCTTTCTTACTTTTGCTAGATATGTTGCTCCAGAATATGCTTGCACTGGTATGCTAAATGAAAAGAGTGATATCTATAGCTTTGGCATATTGATTATGGAGATTATCACCGGAAGGTCTCCCGTTGATTATAGCCGGCCCCAGGGAGAGGTTAGTCTTTTTACTTTTAAAAACAGAAAATTCTGGAAAAACTGTTGTCGAACGACAAACAATGTCATCTACAACTCTCACCAAGAACATAATTTGCAGGTTAATCTAGTCGAATGGTTAAAAACGATGGTTGGAAACAGGAAATCAGAAGAAGTAGTTGATCCTAAACTGCCCGAACGGCCCATTTCAAAGGCACTAAAACGTCTAATCTTGGTAGCCCTTCGATGTGTCGATCCCGATGCTCAAAAGAGGCCTAAAATGGGTCACATAATACACATGCTGGAATCCGAGGATTTGCTATCTCGCGAAGTATGACTCAAACGATTTTGATGTTCACATGTTTTCTTTGTAATCTTCGTTCTACTAAAATGTTGGTCAAAATTTCAGGAACGAAGAGTTGTTCGAGAACCTTCTGATTCTGTTCGAGAAGACAGCCATCGGGGCCCCGAGTTGGCTAAGAAACAAAGCAGTGAAGGTATGTCTGATATTAGTGAAGGGGATAGCAGTAGGAACCATCAAATGCCAACTTCATGGAGATAGTATAACGATTGAAATAATTCTAAGTATGAATTTTTTATTTTGTGTTTATTTATTAATTATACAATTGATTATAAACTGAACTCTTATCTATCACAATTGTTATGTAGAAGTTGCCTAAACTATTAGCATTTGTAAAGTCAGTGATGATTCTTTACTCTTTATAGAAAGAAATGACTGCAGATTTTTTATAGCATCTCTTTTAAAGTTATCCAAATTGAAGCATAGCATTTTGCAGCTTTTAAGGCTAACGTTGAGTCTCTTGTTGGACTATCTCACAGATTTTCGTCACATTGCGTTATAATGAGAATATGAATTATCATCAAATGGAGTTTAGAAATATTAAAAGAAGATGAATAATTAGTGATGGAAATAAGAAGAAAAAACGATATGAAAGCAATAACATTGTATAAGCAATGCATATATAATCACTCTCAATTAATGAGAATGAGTTAGCATGAAATGAATGTTAAAAATATTAAGGAAAAAGAAGAAGAATAAAAATTAATGATGGAAATAAGAGAAAAGATTAATGAGAGATGGAAGTTTTTTTTTCTTAGATATAATGAGATATTACCATTTTTAATTTGATTGTTATCTTGATTATCCAAAAATTCATTGATAAGTAATTGCATTACCAAAAAAAATCATTTAACATTACAATAGTATAGATTACAAAAAACATTACAAAAACATTTAATATTTTAGATATAGTATAAATTACAATATGCTCAACAAAAAAAATTGTTTTATTGTATAACAAGCAGCGTTGGGCACGGGTGCACTATTAATATATTTTAAGTTTAAATAGGCATAGATGTGACAATTATCATAAATATCGTAGGTAAATACACACACATCATAACATAAGTTTATAATAATTTTATAATACACACCATCAAATTTAGCTTTAAATGACACAATTTCATTAATACATAATCAATTGTGGAAATATATATATGCACAAAACTTAATTTAACAACACATAATATAAAAAGTAGAGAGGTATTCACCACAATAAACACAAAAATTGATGTTTTCCACTAAGTGTTGGAAGAATTGATTCTTGATTCTTCTATTCGAGGGAATAAAAACACAAATTTTAGCATATATTTGAACCAAGAAGAACCAATACCAAATGCTTAGCATGCTTCTACGACATCAGATTCAGAATAGAGAATTTTCATTCACATCAACAAGTCTTCATTACCATCTAAATCTAACAACTCATTTTGATTCCAAATGGTTTCCTTCCAACGTAGCCAGGTACCTTTTATACACAGCGTTACGATCTTCCCTAAAAATGTGCTCAACTATCAAGCAGTGAAGTTCATAAGCCTCATCCTTGATGCACTTAGCTACATCAGCAGTAACTAGATAACCAGCGTGTGGCACCATAGTAAGTGCAGGCTGGAAGCAAAACAAAACTTTATAATCTTGCAACTAAATAAACGATGCAAAAGCTCAGATACATGTATTGATTTCTTTTCATAGTCATATATAAATAACATAACAAATTAATGCATGTACATGCAATTCTTGGACAATTGAGGATCAAAGAAAGAACAGTCAGATTACAGGCATCTTGACATATCAAGAAGCTCCAATTTCAACAATATCGAAAGGTCATTCTAGTGTTCTAAAGTTGCTCGAGGCCAGGTTTCATTTCACTATCAAACATCTATACATTTTCTAAATCCAAAACCTGACTTGACTTTAGTGATATAACTCGCATCTCTAGAAACAGCACCAAATGTTGTACTTAGAGATGTATATATGCACTAAGAGGTTTTCGATGTAACTAAACCAAGATGGTGTAGATATGGATAGAAGATCTTTCTTAGGCTATATTGAGACTAATATGTGAAACTCTTTCTTAGGCTATATTGAGACTAATACTATCAAGAATCAATCAACCACAGTTTTTTTGGTTAACCGTTAATATAATGCAGGTGACATGCTATTAACATATCAAGTGCTTGAATAGTTCCAAATAATCTACACTTATAAAAGAATAGAGAGAGAGAGAGAGAGAGAGAGAGAGAGAGAGAGAGAGAGAGAGAGAGAACATATTTCTTGATGATATTATACTACCCAAGAACAAGAATACATGAGAGTTTCTTCATAGCAGAAAGTACGGTTTACCAGATTTTATGCACATAATAATAGGTTTTCTAATGATAAATATGAGTTTCTTTGGTTAATTTCCCTCAACCAAACTGAATAAGCAACACGTAGGGCAATCAATTCAAATTTCAGAAGCAGTGTACAAAAGTGAAGGAGACAATACCTTGTCAAGGCACGGAACCTCATTCGCTATAGAAGTAAACACTCGAATTGCAGGCAAAAGCACTGATGGTGGTGCTTCCCTTAAAGTTTAATAAAACAAATCAGAAAACTATAACACAACTGCTAATATGAAAAAACATGGTTGAATAAACTTTGGGAAACAGGCATACTTACCGAAACAGTTTACCAAGCCTGCAGCATATGCCAGCTTCCATCATAGTAGTTTCAATTCCACGTCCACAACGAGAAATGTATAACAAAGCCCAACATACTTCCTTCAAGACTTCCTCATCGTCCATGAGAATAAGGGAAGCAAGAACTTGAATTGCATGCTCAAGCTACACCAACAAAGAAGTTCATTTGTACGCAAAATAAATACTAAATAGTTTGTGAAGAAAAGATATAATAATGTTTAGCAAGTCTTCATATCATATGCATAATCCGGTTTTCCGTATGTAAATGTTCCAAAAGAGAGGAGAATATAACAAAGATGCATAGTTGAATGAACCTTGCGGATCGGAACTTTAGGTTTTCCCTCAAAAAGATTGGCTAGAGTCCAGGTACCAATCTTTCGGAAAGAGAGTTCGTTATGATCATTTAAGAGAGTCAACAGAGGATGCAATGCTCCAGATTTAAGTACAACATCACGGCACATAGGAGAATCACCAGCAATATTCCCTAAGGACCAAGTAGCCTGCATCAGTAGCAAACAACCCATGTAAGTTTATTACCAGAAACATGATGGCCATGGGAAAAAAAGGCATTGACCTGCTCAAGAATCTCGATTTCAGAAGATTTGAGAAGTTTCACAAGAACAGGGACTGCCCCACAGTCCATCACCATTTTGATGTTATCAGATGTTCCGGAAGTCATATTTTTTAGAACGCAGGCTGCTTCTCGCTGAAAAATAATAACAGAAATCAATTCAACTGAGCTCAACGAGTAAAGCATGGTAAAAAACCTTCACCTGAAGCTGAGGATAGTCATCCCTCTCAAGGAATTCAACAAGACGAGGAACTACTCCTGCTTGTATGACTTGATCGATTAGAGGTTCATCTGATTCTTCTGTGGATAAAGAAGAAACCTCTCTTATAAAAAGAAATATACTAATAATGACTGAACAAAAAAGCAGAAAACACCACCAACTGAAACCACATATAGGAGTTGAGTGGTTGCATTAAGCTGCAGCACGCCATCATCAGACCAAACATCAGACACCTTTGCCGGAAGAGCCTACACAAACCATAGTGAAAATGAATTTGAAATCAACTCCAGTGCAAACATCAGTAGCGTGGAATTGGCTTCAACAATATCTAGAATTCCAAAATCACATCAAAACCACAAAAATACCTTTGCAGCAGAAGGCGATTCTACCACCGGCGTCGACGGAGGCGATCTTATTTCACGGCGTTTCTTCTGCCGAGTGGATAGTTTCTCCTCTTCTACCTCCACCGCCGACGGTACCCTCTTCCGCTTCAGCCGCGAGCTCCTTCGTTGGGGGGCCATTGCAGTTGCAGATGAGATGATTAGGGTTTTGAATGATTGCAGAAACGAAGACGATTGATTACCAGAATAAATGGATACTACCAAATCAGTTCCAAATTTGAATTTTTGAAATGAAATAACTTAAATACTTACTACTATTCATTTTTATTCTTTTTTTCTTTTAAAGCTAACTAGTACTCGCACCCACACGATGCGCGTTTTGTAATATAATGTTGGTAAATATTAATTATTTCATAATATACTGTAAGTAATTTTAGTATATAAAAGATATATAATATTTAATAACTAAGAAAGTATAAATTTACTTAAGATAATTCAATTCACAACACTATATTGATATTATACACATCTAATTCACTAATCTATGATTAATACTAAAAACAAAAGTATCAATATCATGATCTTCAAATCAAAATTGGAAATTCTACCTGTAAAGTTTGTACATTTTTTAAAAACTTCTTTATATACAACAATTATAGTCGAAACATTTTTTTATCATTTGTGTTACAAACTAATATCTTCAGTCACTTAAATTAAATATACTAAAAAAACTAAAAAATATATGAATTAAAAATCAAATTCGATTATTAAAATTATATACATGTGTGTGAGAGTATGTATATATAGAAATATTACACAATAAAATTAGAAATTTTACGTAGGAACTTGATGCAAACACTGTCAATTATGTATTTTCAACTTTTTATTTCAAAATAAATTGAATTATAATTTTTTTATTAATATCGTTTAACATCGAAAATGGCAGATAATTATTCCTTTATAAATATCACGTAAATTAATTGATATAACAAGACATTGATCATTACAATTTAAGCTAAACACATAATCAAAATGTAGTAGTAGTCAACGATCATGGTGATGACAATATAATTAGAAACTAATCATGTAATTTAAATAATTAGGTGAGCCATATAAATTCAAAATGTGCACTCTCATATAAAAATATACGAAGTCCTAAGTGTAAAGTAAAAGGCTAAAATTTTATTTGATTATGAGATATTTATAATTTAAAAAATATTTAAGATGTCATATAATTCAAACTAAATACATATTATATATGCATATATGTATATACACACATCTTTAATAGTGTTATATTAATTTATTAATTTATATTATTATGGTATAAATTATCCCCATGCAAATTAATAATTATTATTGAAATTATTGTTTGGATATCTATTGTTGATTTTTAATAAATTCTTCAATAAAATTAATTTAATTAAGATCGATAAAATGAGAATAAATTAATACAATATTTATATTATTATATCAAATTGATTAAATATATAGTAAAAAATGCAAAATAAAAAATTTGTTGATGGCTTGGAGACTCATTAAGCATCGCTTGGCAACAAAGGATAATTTGAAGAAGCGAGGTATGCTCTTTTCTAGTGAGGATGAAAGTTGTCCTTTATGTAAGGATGATGCCGAGAGCACTTTACATCTATTCTTCGACTGCAAGATAGTGCGAATTATGTGGGATTACATTTGGGAATGGCTTAAATTGAAAGTGGTAATGCCAAGAGATCCGGTACATCACCTTGTATCGTGCTGTGAGTTCCTATATGGGAAAAAAGGGAAAAAAGTAATGGTGACTTTGTGGATTTGCGCGGTGTGGTCGTTGTGGAACTTGAGGAATGATGTGGTGTTCAATAGTTCACCTATAAATGTAATTCAGTTAACAGAGGAAATAATTGGGAGATCTTGGTCCTGGATAGCTGGAAAATCAAATATGTTAAGAGAAATTCCAGTAGGGTATTGGCGTATGAACCCGCGTGACTCATTGGGCCTTGGTTATGGGGTAGAGAGTTTGTAAGGGTAAGAAAGTATAAGTTATAAGTTTAGTGTAAGTTTATAATGTGGGGGGTGATATTTTAATCCATCGTCATCCATTGTAAGGGTTGGAGTACCCCTTGTACTCCCTTTGCAATGAATTTTTTACCTTTTCAAAAAAAAAAAAAAAAATGTTGATGGAACACTCACAAATATTAATTTAAGAAATACTTAGAAGGATATATAATTTCACACTAAATACATTATATATATACATATATGTATATATACACATCTTTAATAGTGTTACTCTTATTTATAAATTATATTTATAGTAAATATGATACAATTATCCCCAAACAAATTAATATTTATTATTGAAATTATTGTATGAACATTATCTATTGTTGGTGTATAAGAAATTATTCAATAAAAAATAATTAATTAGTATTAATAAAATAAGAATAAACTAATACAATATATATATTATAAATTGAATGAATTGAATAATAAAGAATGAAAAATACAAATATTGTTGATGTGACACTTTTTTATTCAGAAAATAGTATTTCTGAAAATATCTTAAAATTTTCCTCTATAATATATTGAAATATGTAGATAAATTTATCTATTTACATTTCTTTTGAGTTTCTATACAATAAATATAAAATAAAATGTATTAAATATTAATATTTATGTATTTGTTTATTAATAAATTTAAAATAAAAGTTATTAATGATTTCTTAAAATGTAAATATTTAATAAATGAGACATTTATTGTAACTATTTTTTGCAGAATATTCTGTTTCTATATATATATATATATATATAGATTTATGGACTTTACAGTTTAACAGTTTATACATTAATTGTAACTTGATAAATATTACGTGGTATTCTATTTATGTAATTTAAATTAATTTTTTTTAATATAATGAAACTATTAGTGAGGACAAATTCCGATCATTTTTTTACTTTCTTTTAGCATTTAAAAATATTTTAACTCAGTTATCATAGTTTGCTAATAGATTCTAATTAGTTAATGATAGTTGAAGATGAGAATAATTATTAAACAATTAAAAGAATATACAAAAACATGGAAGAGGGAATTTGGTTACATGTAAAATTTACAAATTGCACAAAAAAAGTAATAAAAAAATAAATTTATAGGGTCATCGGACCGGTCCAAGCCCAACGGGCCAAATTGACCTGAACCCATCTGGCACATCAGGCCGGACCAAAAAGTTACGGCGTTTTTCGGGCCGCTCATTTTTAAAGCCCAACCCGGCCTAATTTACAGGCTGTTCGGGTCGGACTCAAATTGTCGGCTCTACCTGCAACTGGAATTGCACTTTGAGGTTTCTTAACCATTTATCGCCATCCAGGTAAACAAATCAAGCCGTTTGTGATTTGTTCGCAGCTCGATTCGATAAATATTCATTTGAGTTTGTTTGTTTTCAATTTTAGATTTCCAATCCAAGAACTGGTAATTTTAGTTTATTAATCTTTTAAAACATTCCTATTTTAAATGATTAAACTGCCTTTATTAATATGTCTTGTCATGCTATCGGATAATTCACTCATTATTACTGTAAAAGTATAGCATGGACTACTTCAAAAAATGTGGTTTACGATCATTAAATAATTTAGTTTGACATAGAAATATTAAACTAACATTTTAATTTAAGAAAAACAAAAAAATGATTGTAAACGAAAATTATTTTAAAATTTCGTTTGTTGAGCTTATTTATATGTTTTGTTAACTTATAGTATTTTATTTTCTTTTATAATAGTGTATTTACATTTTACCTATTCTTCTTTAAAAAAATTCGTTTACAATTGATAATAAAAATAAAAATGATTGTGATCGAACATTATTTTAAAATTTAATGCTCAATTTATATGTTTTTGTTAAATAAAATATTTCATTTTCTTTTCTAATAGTGTATTTACTAGTTATTCAATAAAAAATATGGTTTACAATAAAAAATTACATTAAATAATTTAGTTTCACATAGCAATATTAAACAAACATTTTAACTTAAGAAAAATAAAAAAATGATTGCAAACAAGCATTATTTTAAAATTTGGTTTGTTAAGCTTCATTTATATGTTTTGTTAAATTATAGTATTTTCTTTTCTTTTCTAATAGTGTATTTACCTATTCTTCTTTAAAAAAAATCGTTTACAATTGATAATTACATTTTATAATTTATTTTGACATAACAATATTAAACAAACATTTTAACTTAAAGAAATTAAAATGATTGTGACCGAACATTATTTTAAAATTTCGTGTGAGTAGCACATTTTATATGTTTTTGCTAATTTTTAATATTTTATTTTCTCAAACCCGAATTAGAAAAAGATAAAGGTAGCTTCGCTATTAAAAAAAAAAAAGAAAATACTAAAAAACAAACCACTTAGAAAAATTTGTGCAAACGAAAATTTATACAACTCATTTTAAAAATTTGTGCAAACGAAAATTAATACAACTCATTTTAAAAGTTTGTGCAAACGAAATTAATACAACTCATTTTAAAAATTTGTGCAAACGAAAATTAATACAACTCATTTTAAAAATTTGTGCAAATGAAAATTTATATAACTCATTTTAAAAATTTGTGCAAACGAAAATTAATACAACTCATTTTAAAAATTTGTGCAAATGAAAATTTATATAACTCATTTTAAAAATTTGTGCAAACGAAAATTTATACAACTCATTTTAAAAATTTGTGCAAACGAAAATTTATACAACTCATTTTAAAAATTTGTGCAAACGAAAATTTATACAACTCATTTTAAAAATTTGTGCAAACGAAAATTAATACTACCTCCGTCCCAAAATAAATGACGTTTTAGCATTTTGCACATATATTAAGAAATGTGATAAAAGTACAATCTACCGTTATTTAAGTTTAATTAATGATGTGCTTTTATCTCTTTAACACATTTAATTTGAGGTGAGTAAATAGGGGTATATTTGGTATATTGCATGTAAATATGCTTTGGAATACGAAAACGACAATTATTTTGGGACAACTTTTAGTTGCTAAAACGTCATTTATTTTGGGACGGAGGTAGTACAACTCATTTTAAAAATTTGTGCAAACGAAAATTTATACAACTCATTTTAAAAATTTGTGCAAACGAAAATTTATACAACTCATTTTAAAAATTTGTGCAAACGAAATTAATATAACTCATTTTAAAAATTTGTGCAAACGAAAATTTATACAACTCATTTTAAAAATTTGTGCAAACGAAAATTTATACAACTCATTTTAAAAATTTGTGCAAACGAAAATTAATACAACTCATTTTAAAATTTTTTAAAAAATTTGTGCAAACGAAAATTAATAAAACTCATTTTAAAAATTTGTGCAAACGAAAATTTATACAACTCATTTTAAAAATTTGTGCAAACGAAAATTTATACAACTCATTTTAAAAATTTGTGCAAACGAAAATTTATACAACTCATTTTAAAAATTTGTGCAAACGAAAATTTATACAACTCATTTTGTAGTGAAGTTTTTATAATTTACTCATATATTGTAAAATATAAAACTTTCAATTATATATAATAATGTAAAACGAGAATTATCAGACAAATATAATCATTTGCTAGTCAGAGTCTATAGAAATTGGGTAGAAAAAACACAAGCTTAAAATAATGTTCGTTTGCGATAATTTTTTTTATTTTTTTAGGTAAAAACATTTATCTAGTATTGATATGTCAAATTAAATTATTAAATGTAATTATCGAATGTAAACAAATTTTTTATTGAATAATTAGTAAAGACATATAAATTGAGCTACTCACATGAAATTTCGAAATAATGTTCGTTCACAATCATTTTAATTTTTTTTCTAAGCTAAAATGTTTGTTTAATATTGTTATATCCAAATAAATTATAAAATCAAATTATCAATTTTGAACGACATTTTTTTAAAAGAAGAATAGGTAAATACACTATTAGAAAATAAAACAAAATTATATAATTTAACAAAACATATAAATGAAGCTCTATACATTTAAAATAATGTTCATTTGTAATTAATTAATTATTTTTAAGTTAAAATGTTTGTCTAATATTGCTATGTCAAAATAAATTATTAAATGTAATTATTGATTGTAAACGAATTATTTTATTGAATAATTAGTAAATACACTATTAGATTAGAAAATGAAATATTACAAAGTAACAAAAATATATAAATTGAGCTACTCACACCAAATTTTTAAATAATGTTCGTTCACAATCATTTTTATTTTTATTAAGTTAAAATGTTTTCTTAATATTGCTATGTCAAAATAAATTATGAAATTTAATTATCAATTGTAAACGACATTTTCTTAAGAAGAACAAATAAATACACTATTAGAAAATAAAGTAAAATACAAACGAAATTTTAAAATAATGTTCTTTTGCGATCATTTTGTTTATTTTTTAGGTAAAAAAGTTTGTCTAGTATTGATATGTCAAATTAAATTATTAAATATAATTATTGATTGTAAACGAATTTATTTATTGAATAATTAGTAAAGACACTATTAGGATTATAAATTAACAAAAATATATAAAGTGAGCTACTCACACGAAATTTTGAAATAATGTTCGTTCACAATCATTTTAATTTTTTTTCTAAGCTAAAATGTTTGCTTAATATTGCTTTATCAAAATAAATTATAAAATCTTATTATCAATTTTGAACGATATTTTTTAAACAAGAATATGTAAATACACTATTAGAAAATAAAACAAAATTATATAATTTAACAAAACATATAAATGAAGCTCTATACATTAAAAATAATGTTCGTTTGTAATTAATTAATTATTTATTTTGAGTTAAAATGTTTGTCTAATATTGCTATGTCAAACTAAATTATTAAATGTAATTATTGATTGTAAACGAATTATTTTATTGAATAATTAGTAAATACACTATTAGATTAGAAAATGAAATATTACAAAATTAACAAAAACATATTAATTGAGGTACTCAAACGAAATTTTAAAATAATGTTCGTTTGCGATCATTTTTTTAATTTTTTTTGGTAAAACCGTTTGTCTAGTATTGATATGTCAAATTAAATTATTAAATGTAATTATCAATTGTAATTTTTTTTTTTATTGAATAGTTAGTAAAGACACTATTAGGATTATAAATTAACAAAAACATAAAAATTGAGCCACTCACACGAAATTTTATAATAATGTTCGTTCACAATTATTTTAATTTTTTTTCTAAACTAAAATGTTTGTTTAATATTGTTATATCTAAATAAATTATAAAATCTAATTATCAATTTTGAACGACATTTTTTAAAGAATAATAGGTAAATACACTATTAGAAAATAAAACAAAATTGTATAATTTAACAAAACATATAAATGAAGCTCTATACATATAAAATAATGTTCATTTGTAATTAATTATCTATTTATTTTGAGTTAAAATGTTTGTCTAATATTGCTATGTCAAACTAAATTATTAAATGTAATTATTGATTGTAAACGAATTATTTTATTGAATAATTAGTAAATACACTATTAGATTAGAAAATGAAATATTACAAATTAACAAAAACATATAAATTGAGCTACTCACACAAAATTTTTAAATAATGTTCGTTCACAATCATTTTTATTTTTGTTAAGTTAAAATGTTTTCCTAATATTGCTATGTCAAAATAAATTATTAAAGGTAATTATCAATTGTAAACGACATTTTCTTAAGAAGAATAGGTAAATACACTATTAGAAAATAAAGTAAAATACAAACTAAATTTTAAAATAATGTTCGTTTGCGATCATTTTTTTTATTTTTTTTGGTAAAAACGTTTGTGTAGTATTGATATGTCAAATTAAATTATTAAATGTAATTATCGATTGTAAACAAATTTTTTTATTGAATAGTTAGTAAAGACACTATTAGGATTATAAATTAACAAAAACATAAAAATTGAGCTACTCACACGAAATTTTAAAATAATGTTCGTTCACAATCATTTTAATTTTTTTTCTAAACTAAAATGTTTCTTTAATATTGTTATATCTAAATAAATTATAAAATCTAATTATCAATTTTGAACGACATTTTTTAAAGAATAATAGGTAAATACACTATTAGAAAATAAAACAAAATTGTATAATTTAACAAAACATATAAATGAAGCTCTATACATTTAAAATAATGTTCATTTGTAATTAATTATCTATTTATTTTGAGTTAAAATGTTTGTCTAGTATTTATATGTCAAACTAAATTATTAAATGTAATTATCGACTGTAAACGAATTTTTTTATTGAAAAATTAGTAAATACACTATTAGGATTATAAATTAACAAAAGCATATAAATTGAGCTACTCACACTATTATAAAATAATGTTCGTTTGCAATCGTTTTTTTATTTTTCTTAAGTTAAAATATTTGTTTAATATTTCTATGTCAAACTAAATTATTTAATTTAATTTTCAATCGTATACCACATTTTTATTGAATAATTAGCAAATACACTATTAGTTAAGAAAATGAAATATTATAAATTGAGCATGAAATTTAAAAAAAATGTTCGTTCACAATTCATTTTTTTATTTTTTAAAGTTAAAATGTTTGTTTAATATTGCTATGACAAAATAAATTATAAAATGTAATTATCTTATGTAAACGATTTTTTTTAAAGAAGAATAGGTAAATACACTATTAGAAAATAAAATAAAATACTATAATTTAACAAAACATAAAAATGAAGCTCAACAAACGATTTTAAAATAATGTTCATTTGCAATCGTTTTTTAATTTTTCTTAAGTTAAAATGCTTGTTTAATATTTCTATAACAAACTTAATTATTTGATGTAATTTTCAATCGTAAACCACATTTTTATAGAATAATTAGCAAATACACTATTAGAAAAGAAAATGAAATATTATAAATTAACAAAGACATATAAATTGAGCATGAAATTTTAAAATAATGTTCGTTCACAATCTTTTTTTTTTTTTTTACAGATAAAATGTTTGTTTAATATTGATGACAAAATAAATCATAAAATGTAATTATCAAATTGTAAACGATTTTTTTTAAGAAGTATAGGTAAATACATTATTATCAAAATGTTCGCTTTTGACCCTCACCGATAAACAGCTCCTGTTATACATTATAATTTTCCACTATAAATAGGAATTTGTAAGAAATAAATTTGCTAATTAAAAGAACATCTGAAACCTTTCCATTTTGCTAATTTTATAATTGTTTTGCTTAAAGATTGCATAACTAATGATATATATATATATATATATTTCTGTGTTTAATAGTGAATATTAGAACACTATATATCATATTTGATAACACGATATTCATAATAATACACTCATGGTGATATATATTAATCTACAAACTAAACTAATTCAAGAATCAAAGATAAAGAAAAAATGTAAACTTACAATTCGGAAGTCTTAGTGACATGGTAAGACACTTTACACAGATGTAGACACAATTATCTCATTGGTGAATATCTCAAAATCAATATTACCTTAAATTTGTTTAACTTTTTCCTTCACCCTTTTTGTGTAATTGCAATTCATATCCATCAACAAATAGATAAATAATTCCTCACCCTTTTTTGTGTCATAGAATCCATCAACAAACAGAGAAATTGAAATGATTCCTTCGGATTTTTTTGTTTGACACCCTACGTCAATTAATGCCCCTATATATATATATATATAATACATTTTTCAATCACATGTCTTATTAGTAATCAATATCCCATTTATTAAACTTCGTTTCAAACTAAAGTTTGTTCTAAAACTATTATTAATTCTATTTTGAGTTGGTTACCAAGAAATTGTCCTAAACTTTTTAATTATGTGTTCTATTTTGCAACCTGCATTTGCTTATTGAATATATGCCCAGTAATTTTTTTAGACTCCATTTCACCTATATGTATACTAGTATAACACCCTTGTAATAAATACACGGTTTAAATAGATTGAACCAATAAATGAATAAACAAACAAATTATATAGGAAAAATTATTTATATTGAGGAAATGGTCATACCTAGCATATTTTTCATATAAGGTAGTAAAAAAATGCCCTCAAACATAACCAATGAAAAAAGAGAGGAAATACCACCAAATACCCAAAAACATATAACATGCATACTTTTTTACCCACCAATATAAACTATTATACCCAACTACCCAACAATATAAATTATTATTCCCAAATACCTAATTTTCACTTCAAATACAAAGTATACTTTTCTGTCAATATAAATTACAAAGGTTTACAATTAAGGGTTATAAGGTTTCGGTTTTTATAAAATTAGGGTTTACAAGGATTTCTAAAGAGTAATACTATTTGATAATATGAAAAACAGTTAGTTTTAATCTTCGAAAATTACCATTTTCTATTCGTTAAACCCTAAATTTGTACTAATTAACGAATTATAGAATTAGGTTATCGAATCCAACATTATTAATTAAAATTAGGTTAAACCATTTAATACCATACTAGCAGTATACCTCGCGCGATGCGCGGTTTATTATTTATTATGATAAATACGAATATTATTAATATAATAAATTTATTATATTAAAATATATTACTCATGAGATCTTATTATTTTGAGATTTAAAAAATTCCCTTATTTTTTTAATGATGATGATGACGACAATGACAACAACGACGACAATAATAAAAACAACAACAACAACAACAACAACAACAACAATAACAACAACAACAACAATAAGAAGAAGAAGAAGAATAATAATAATAATAATAATAATAATAATAATAATAATAATAATAATAATACTAATAATAATAATAATAATAATAATAATAATAATAATAATAATAATAATAATAATAATAATAATAATAGTTTTGTGTTTTGTGTGCTTTAATTATAAGTGATTAATTATATTTGTTAATTTATATGTTATATTCATATTTTTGTTCCTTTATATCTTAGAATTATATTTAATAATTTGTAAATAATTTTCTACATTTTTTTAGATGAATTTATTTTACAAACATTGTATTTATTTAAAAACTTAGTTTATATTTAAAAAATTTAGGTTTCAAATTCATTTTACAATTAAAAAAATATTTTTTTTAGAATTTTGAAACCATTTTAAAATATTTTTCTTATAGTTATATGTATTGCATATATGTTTGAATTTATTTTTAAATATTATTTGTGGATTTTTTTAGATTAACCTCACAACATTATTAGATTATTATTAGTTTTACTTTCAAATTTAATTATTATTTTTAATAATTTTATAATAGTTTTTAAACTTTTAAACATTTTACAGCCCTTCGCAAAATGAAATTTAACTTTTAGACCTATTTTTCACATTTATATATTAAAATTACAGAATTTTCAAATTTTTAAATTTTTGACAATGTTTAAATTTCATTATTTTCAGATTTTTTAATTATATCAGTAAAACATAATCATATAATAATATCATCCAAAATAATTTCCTCTATTTCATTTTACCCCTATATTAAATTAAAATACTACTTATTATATTTAAAATATATATGAAGTTTGTTCTATAAGATTCTCAAAGTTTTTTAACTTTTTTTTTCCACAATTTTTCTATTGGTCAATGGTAAATCAATAATTACCTCCAATTTTACAATTGAGTGACAAATGTGTAAAATTTGCCATTTTTTTTTTATATATAGTATAGATATAATTTAGTTGTGATAAAAATTAATTAATATCTTGGTTTACTATTAACGATCAATTTGCACAAATACATTTTTATTGGTTACACTACTTTGCATAAAGGGTACAAGTGTCTACATCCTAATGGTAGGGTCTATGTTGCTAGGATTTGCTTTTCATGAATATGAGTTTTCTTATCATACACTTTTTCCCACTTCCAAGCCTGTGTCACCTTCTAATTTTGTTCATTCAACTTTACCTATTCTTCCATCTGCACCCCTACTCTTACCTATTTCTAGCTTTTCCAATTCATCTTTATCATCACACTCAAAGCCTAAATCATTTACTTCTTCTCTACATGATCAATGGGTTCTTTACCACGTGAATACTTTCAAATTTTGCAAAAGTAGATGTTACACTCTCACACACAATTGCATGCGAATAAAGTAGATGTTGACAATTCATATATACATGTCTGTGAATGAAATTGATATACACTTGCATGTAAAATTGAGAAATACTTAACTAAAATAATATAAATTAAATAATTCAAATGCTTACAAGAAACTTAGCAACGTAAAATGCTTAACATAAATAACATAATTAAAATAGAGAAATTCAAATTACATTGACTTATAGAAAATAACATAAATTAATACAAACTAATTTGGACATTTGAATTGATAATTTAGTGGTTCACGACATTTGATTTTTTTAATTTGGGCGGAGTCAATTGTTAGTTGTTGAATTGACTGGCTCAATTTGTTGTTATAATGAATTGTTAATTTGGGTATTTAGGTTAATTGAATGTTTAATTGCTACGTTGAATTGATTGATTTAATTTGTTGTTATAATGAATTGAATTTGTTAATTGATTGAGTCTAGGTATATTGAATTGAAATTGTTGGCTTGATTGAAATTAACCTCCTATTAAATAAGTCACTATCATTTTTTAAACGAGCCATCAATTGAATAAGCTCCTATTAAATGAGCCATTATCAATTTATAAACAAGTCACATAAAAATGTCTATTAAACGAGCCACTTAGTATGACATTATTAGATTATTATTAGTTTTACTTTTAAATTTAATTATTATTTTTAATAATTTTATAATAGTTTTTAAACTTTTAAACATTTTACAGCCCTTCGTAAAATGAAATTTAGCTTTTAGACCTATTTTTCACATTTATTTATTAAACTTACAGAATTTTCAAATTTTTAAATTTTTGACAATGTTTAAATTTTATTATTTTCAGATTTTTTAATTATATCATTAAAACATAATCATATAATAATATCATCCAAAATAATTTCCTATATTTCATTTTACCCTTATATTAAATTAAAATACTACTTATTATATTTAAAATATATATGAAACTTGTTCTATAAGATTCTCAAAGTTTTTAGTTTTTTTTCCACAATTTTTCTATTGGTCAATAGCAAATCAGTAATTATCTCCAATTTTATAATTGAGTAACAAATGTGTAAAATTTGCCAACTTCTTTCTTTTTATATATAGTATAGATATAATTTAGTTGTGACAAAAATTAATTAATATCTTGGTCTACTATTAATGATCAAGTTGCACAAATACATTTTTATTGGTTACACTACTTTACATAAAGGTTACAGGTGTCTGCATCCTAATGGTAGGGTCCATGTTGCTAGGATTTGCTTTTCATTGAGTTTTCTTATCACACTTTTCAAATTTTGAGAATAGAGTAATGAAGGTAAATAACGTCTCTCTCTTGAAAGTGTAAATGGGTGGTGAAGTAATGATCAAGTTGCACAAATACATTTTTATTGGTTACACTACTTTACATAAAGGTTACAGGTGTCTGCATCCTAATGGTAGGGTCCATGTTGCTAGGATTTGCTTTTCATTGAGTTTTCTTATCACACTTTTCAAATTTTGAGAATAGAGTAATGAAGGTAAATAACGTCTCTCTCTTGAAAGTGTAAATGAGTGGTGAAGTAATGATCAAGTTGCACAAATACATTTTTATTGGTTACACTACTTTACATAAAGGTTACAGGTGTCTGCATCCTAATGGTAGGGTCCATGTTGCTAGGATTTGCTTTTCATTGAGTTTTCTTATCACACTTTTCAAATTTTGAGAATAGAGTAATGAAGGTAAATAACGTCTCTCTCTTGAAAGTGTAAATGAGTGGTGAAGTAATGATCAAGTTGCACAAATACATTTTTATTGGTTACACTACTTTACATAAAGGTTACAGGTGTCTGCATCCTAATGGTAGGGTCCATGTTGCTAGGATTTGCTTTTCATTGAGTTTTCTTATCACACTTTTCAAATTTTGAGAATAGAGTAATGAAGGTAAATAACGTCTCTCTCTCTTGAAAGTGTAAATGAGTGGTGAAGTAATGATCAAGTTGCACAAATACATTTTTATTGGTTACACTACTTTACATAAAGGTTACACATAAAGGTTACAGGTGTCTGCATCCTAATGGTAGGGTCCATGTTGCTAGGATTTACTTTTCATTGAGTTTTCTTATCACACTTTTCAAATTTTGAGAATAGAGTAATGAAGGTAAATAACGTCTCTCTCTTGAAAGTGTAAATGGGTGGTGAAGTAATGATCAAGTTGCACAAATACATTTTTATTTGTTACACTACTTTACATAAAGGTTACATATGTCTGCATCCTAATGGTAGGGTCCATGTTGCTAGGATTTGCTTTTCATTGAGTTTTCTTATCACACTTTTCAAATTTTGAGAATAGAGTAATGAAGGTAAATAACGTCTTGAAAGTGTAAATGGGTGGTGAAGTAATGAAGAATAGAGTAATGAAGGTAAATAACGTCTATTTCTTCTGTATTTATTTCTCTGCCTGCCATTTATTTCCCTTACTTTCACTTACCTATTTCTAGATTTTCCAATTCATCTTTATCATCACACTCATTTTCTCCCATCTTCTTCCTTGTTGAGGTTGAGGTTTTCATTTCGAAGAGAATGATGATATCGGTGAGGGACCTGTACCATGTTCTCACAGCCGTGGTGGAAGATCTTCACTCCAGATCAGTGGCCTCTCCTTCCACTTCATCTCCACCAACAATCCCTACGCCATGAACTACAGATTCATCACCCTCCAGAAACTCATAGTTCTCTCAGCTCCAGAGGGTCCCTCGAGTGGTCCATCACTCTATTTTCTCTCTCTACACTCCCCAACAAACTTGTCATGGGCATCCCCCTGCTCAAGGGCACGTACGGCGACGATTCCGGCAGCCTCATGGTCCAGATTGTCGTCTTGCAGTGTATTATCTGGTACACTCTCATGCTCTTCCTCTTCGAGTACAGGGGCGCCAGAATGCTCATCGCCGAGCAACACGGCCGGGTCGATCATCTCCTTCCGGGTCGACTCGGACATTCTCTCCCTCGACGGCAAGGAGCCTCTCCAGACCGAAGCTGAAGTCGGCGAAGATGGCAAGCTCCATGTTACTGTAAGAAAATCGACCAGCTCGAGATCGGAGATCTTTTCTAGAAGATCTCACGGCCCCAATTCTGGCCTTTCCATGACTCCTCGCCCCTCCAATCTAACCAATGCAGAGATTTACTCTCTTCAATCCTCGAGAAATCCGACTCCGAGAGGGTCGAGCTTCAACCAACACGTATTCGAGCCTTTTTGGTCTCACATGGTCTTTGGTGTGCTTCAAGTACTGTCTTTATACCATTACATCAAACTCAATGATCTAATAACCAAATCTTGACATTTAACGACTCATCAGTGTTCTGTTTCTTGTAGGTGGCACGTTGAGATGCCTGCGATTGTGGCCAAATCGATCTCAATCTTGTCCGATGCTGCTCTCGGAATGGCCATGTTTAGCCTTGGTAAGATAAATTAAACCTCAATCAACAAGATCATGTTTATACATGTTTCGACTGGAACTCATATTTTTACAACTGGATTTTTCAGGGCTGTTCATGGCCAAGAATCATCCCTTGTGGGAAATCAGTCGCTTCCTTCTCCATGGCCGTTCGGTTCCTCGCTGGGCCCGCAGTTATGGCTGCTGCTTCTATAGCACATTGCAATCGTTCAGGTAAATGACAATCCTCGGACAATGCTTAACATTTGTGAATATATATATATATATATATATATATTGCAACATCCCTGAAAACATAGGCTTAATTTTCTATCACATTATTAAATGTTTGGAAAACAAGATTTATCACTTCGATGTCCTAATCTTGGCAGATTATGATGATTTTGGTCGAGTCTGTTCAGTTTATGATTTATCAATCTCTTTTTGAAGCTACTAGTTTAACATTTTGTTTTCATGATTATTCTTCTATATATATATATATATTTCTTAAATAAAAAAAAAATAAAAATTCATGGGGGTATTATAGTTCTATAATCATCTTGTCACGATTTGTTCATCTGCATGTTATTATATTGTACTGACTTGGGGTTGATATTTAGCGAATATTAGTTATCCATAAAATTACTTAGTCATTTCTCCATCTATTTATAATAAAATACAGTTTTTTTAAAAATTAAATTAATGTAGTTAAGCAATTTTGTTATGAAATTAGCATGTTATGTAGCTAGATGTATCCTGTAACATTATTCAAAAGAAAGAAAATTTTCTTTAAAAAGCTCAAAAGAGATCCAAATTAGGTATGAATGTTTTAAGGTTAGTATGTGGAGAATTAATGCATCTGTGTAAATTAAATTAAGGGATTTAACTAATTCGTTTACTATTTATACACACACACACATAGGAAATGCAGCATATGTGTCCTAATTATAATTTGTAATTCAAAGAAACTGAACGTTTTTTGAAGCACAAATCAGACCCTTGAACGCTATCAACTTTGCTCTTTCAATAATCCTCATGACAACAGTGTTGAAAGGGAAACCCAGGTAATTTTAATTATTATTTTTCCTCATCTCTCTCTATGTATAACAGTGTATGTGAGTGTTTTTATATATGCATATATATATATATACATGGGATTTAATTTTATATACAGTGTAGGCTGCTTGCGAGTGTTGGGATGGCATGATGTTTGCTTGCGTTTTTTTTTTGGGGTCGTATGGTGTGAAAGTGTGTAGGCTGCTTGCGAGTGTTGGGATGGCATGATGATTGCTTGCGTTTTTTTTGGGGTCGTATGGTGTGAACGTTTGTAGGCTGCTTGCGAGTGTTGGGATGGCATGATGTTTGCTTGCGTTTTTTTTTTTGGGGTCGTATGGTGTGAAAGTGTGTAGGCTGCTTGCGAGTGTTGGGATGGCATGATGATTGCTTGCGTTTTTTTTGGGGTCGTATGGTGTGAACGTTTGTAGGCTGCTTGCGAGTGTTGGGATGGCATGATGATTGCTTGCGTTTTTTTTGGGGTCCTATGGTGTGAACGTTTGTAGGCTGCTTGCGAGTGTTGGGATGGCATGATGTTTGCTTGCGTTTTTTTTGGGGTCGTATGGTGTGAACGTTTGTAGGCTGCTTGCGAGTGTTGGGATGGCATGATGTTTGCTTGCGTTTTTTTTGGGGTCGTATGGTGTGAACGTTTGTAGGCTGCTTGCGAGTGTTGGGATGGCATGATGTTTGCTTGTTTTTTTTTTTTTTGGGTCGTATGGGGTGTGTGAGTGGGTGGTGTGTTAGTGTTGGGATGACATGATGGCTATTTGCGTTTTTGGGGTCGCATGTGGTGTGTGTGAGTGGGTGGTGTGTTGGGTCTTGCTTGTAATTTAAAACAAAAATGTGTATCATTTGTAATTTATTTACTTCGGTCCTGCTTGTAATTTACAAACATAGTTACTTCATCAATTTAAGATTTAACAAAAACATTCAACAAAATTCAATTACAAATAACAATTATTAAACTACTTAATAAGTTTCAAAAATTCTATAACAATACTCAATTAAGTAATTATAATTATGCAATCCCCGGATTGATACAGTAGTGTGCCCATTTCATCTTAATCCTCCAAACCAACCTTCAAAATACAAATTAAATAAACTCATATTCATTTATGGAGTCAAGTTTATAATTAACAATGCATGAAATAATTAAAAAATAATTGACACTCAATATTAAATTTAAAACAAATACTCAAAAATTATGATCATATATAAGTAATCAAATAATTACCTCACCAACAGTTCCTTTGCGAGGTAGACACTTGCCATCTTTTAAGAAAACAATTGATTCAAATTCAACTTGTTTAAGATAGCAGTAATGTAGGAACACAGATTTTACTTTCATATTTTCCCTAACTTTTAAAAATGTTTTACTTTGCATAGTTATTTCATCAATTTAAAATGTAAAACATTAACGTTCAACAAAATTCAATTACAAATGCAATCAAAATAACAAGTATTAAACTACTTAATAAATTTCAAAAATTACATAACAACACTCAATTAAGTAATTATAATTAGGTCACCTTCTGTTTGATGCAGCAGTGCGTCAATTTCATCTTGATCTTCCAAGCCAACCTTAATAATACAAATTAAATAAACTCATATTCATTTATGGAGTCAAGTTTATAATTAACAATGTATGAAATAATCAAAAAATAGTTGACACTCAATTTTAGATTTAGAACAAATACTCAAAAATTATGATCATATAAGTATTCAAATAATTACCTCAACAACAGTTCCTTTGCAAGGTAGACGTGTGTCATCTTTTAAGAAAACAAGTGATTCATATTCAACTTGTTTAAGATAGCAGTAATGTTGGAACACATATTTTACTTTCATATTTTTCCTAACTTTTAAAAATGTTTCCTCTCCACCCTGTAGAAGAACGACATTAAATTTGTAAGTATCATTAGATATGTCATAAAAAGAGAGAACTAGAGAAAGTACCTGAGATTTAAAGCAAAGTCTAAATATTTTATTTCCTCCTACAGAAGTTACTGTGCTAGAGCTAGAATCTTCTCCCTCAATGTTCCTGTAATCAGATTTAATTTAACCTTTACATCTTCACTATAAATTCAACCTTTTTTACATTCAAAATGATGTTCACTATAAATTAAAATTTCTCATAAAAGTGTGTTATATATTCAATTTTATAGAGTTGGATTTACAGGAACATGGAAAGAGAAGGTTCTAGTTCTAGCACAATAATTTATGTAGGAGAAAGTAAAATAGTTAGATTTTGCTTTAAATTTCAAGTACTTTTTCTAGTTCTCTCTTTTTATGACATAACTAATGATACTTACAAATTTAATATCGTTCCTCTATAGGGTGGAGAGGAAACATTTTTAAAAGTTAGGGAAAATATGAAAGTAAAATTTGCGTTCCAACATTACTGCTATCTTAAATAAGTTGAATATGAATCACTTGTTTTCTTAAAAGATGACACACGTCTACCTTGCAAAGGAACTGTTGTTGAGGTAATTATTTGAATACTTATATGATCATAATTTTTGAGTATTTGTTCTAAATCTAAAATTGAGTGTCAACTATTTTTTTATTATTTCATGCATTGTTAATTATAAACTTAACTCCATAAATAAATATGAGTTTATTTAATTTGTATTATTAAGGTTGGCTTGGAAGATCAAGATGAAATTGACGCACTGCTGCATCAAACCGAAGATGACCTAATTATAATTACTTAATTGAGTGTTGTTATGTAATTTTTGGAATTTATTAAGTATTTTAATACTTGTTATTTTGATTGCATTTGTAATTGAATTTTGTTGAACGTTAATGTTTTATATTTTAAATTGATGAAATAACTATGCAAAGTAAAACATTTTTAGAAGTTAGGGAAAATATGAAAGTAAAATCTGTGTTTCTACATTAGTGCTATCTTAAAGAAGTTGAATTTCAAAAGAAGTTGAATTTCAATCAATTGTTTTCTTAAAAGATGGCAAGTGTCTAGCTCGCAAAGGAACTGATGCTGAGGTAATTATTTGATTACTTATATATGATCATAATTTTTGAGTATTTGTTCTAAATTTAATATTGAGTGTCGATTATTTTTTACTTATTTCATGCATTGTTAATTACAAACTTGACTCCATAATTTGTATTTTAAAGGTTGGCTTGGAGGATCAAGATGAAATTGACGCACTGCATCATTCCGGAGATGGCATAACGAGTATGCATTAACTAATCGGGAGTCCTATTCACAGGCTATTGCGCTCAACCATAAAAACTATATGGGCTGCAAATTGATCCATTTGGATAGAAAAATCGGTGAAAACATAAGTAAGACGGATATTAGTGTGCATGAAAGTGCTACGATAATATTTCAACATCATTTGGATGGATTCCCTCTCTAGTAAAGGTATCCTTCCTATCTGTATGATGTTGAAGTGTCATCGTAGCACTTTCATGCATTCTAATATCCGTCTTACTTATGTTTTCACCGATGTTTCCGTCCAAATGGATCAATTTGCAGCCCATATAATTTTTATGGTTGAGCGCAATAGCCTGTGAATAGGACTCCCGATTAGTTAATGCATACTCGTTATGTCATCTCCGGAATGATGCAGCAATGTGTCAATTTCATCTTGATCCTCCAAACAACCTTTAAATACAAATTAAATAAATTCATATTCATTTATGGAGTCAAGTTTATAATTAACAATGCATGAAATAATTAAAAAATAATCGACACTCAATATTAAATTTAGAACAAATACTCAAAAATTATGATCATATAAGTAATCAAATAATTATCTTAGCAACAGTTCCTTTGCAAGGTAGATGCGTGTCATCTTTTAAGAAAACAAGTGATTCAAATTCAACTTGTTTAAGATAGCAGTAATGTTGGAACACAGATTTTACTTTCATATTTTTTCCTAACTTTTAAAAATGTTTCCTCTCCACCCTGTAGAAGAACGACATTAAATTTGTGAGTATCATTAGATATGTCATAAAAGAGAGAACTAGAGAAAGAACCTGAAATTTAAAGTAAAGTCTAACTATTTTACTTCCTTCTACAAAAGTTACTGTGTTAGAGCTAGAACCTTCTCTTTCCATGTTCATCTAAATCCAACTCTATAAAATTGAATATATAACACACGTTTATGAGAGATATTAATATACAGTGAACATCAGATTGAACACCTTCCCCGAGCCCAACCCCACCTACCTATCCTTTTCATCTTCACTTTAAATTTAACCTTTCACATTCAATTTGAATATTATATATTAATACATACTATTTACTCCACCATATATCACAACATGGAGAGAGAGAGAAAAAAAAGCAAAATAAACTTCATTCTATAACACAACACAGAGTATGAGAAAGGCATGAAGATCAAAATCGGGTTCTTCATTTGAATTTTCTTATTCTTATATTTTTCCCAAAAGAGCATTGAAATGCTTGAGAGGTGAATAATCTTCAAAGAGAATGGAGCTGAAAGGAAACTTTCGAGGATTAAACGGATAACAAATTTGAATAAGATGTCGATTCCATAAGAGGTTAGTGAGCATAATTTTTTCATCAGTGATATTTTTGATAATGATTTATTGTTTGACTATGTGTTATAACAATTTTGAATTCTTATTGTTTTGGAAGTGATATTTATTTGGAATATTAGTTGTTGATTATTTATTTAATTGTATGCACATGATGAAACTTGTGTTAGTATGTGAAAATTGTCTTTTGTTTAGTAGTGAAATTCTTTACTTAACTATGTTGGAATAGTAGTGAAAAATTTAATCGTATGCTAGCCTAAACGAATATTTTGGAAAAAATTTCCTTTAATCGGTTTAGAACATGTAATATAAGATCAACAAAACTCGCGTGCAACCGTCGCATGTGCGACGGAATTCCAGATCACATACTTATAGCTGAAAAAGACATACTTATGAGTTTAAAAGACATACTTTTAAAACTCATGTTTATACCTGTAAAAATATACTTATAAAACACATACTTATAGCTGAAAAACACATACTTATACCTATAAAAGACATACTTGAATTTGGTCGCATGTGAGACAGTCTCACAAGAGACCAACTCATATAAGATATAGATAAAAAGAATATTTTAAGTCTACCTTAGAATGTGATATTTTAGAAATAAGGCTAGAAAATATTTAAAAATGCAAGAAAGTTATAAATTAGCAAAATTCCAAACTAAAATTGTGAAACATGTTAAGAAGCATAAACGTGAAAAAAAAAAAACGAGAATGACTTGATAACCTAGTCATATAATAATAAATTTTAAAAAATGACAATAACCAAATAAATAACATTCTTTTTCATAAATGTCAATCTTAATGAATATGAAATTAATACAAATTCCCAACTCCATGATGATCCCACATTACTAAAAAAGAGTTTGAATCAATATCTATTTAAATATAGAAAAGAAAAACATTGAATTTACATACAATATTACATAAATGTCATGCAATTATTAACAAAAATAAAAAATTAAAAAAATTGGGCCTCATGAAACTCAACGTGAATCATTTGAGAGAGTGTTTCTTCTTTCATTTGTTTAATCTTCACATAAACAGAATAAAACATGAATATAAAAATAATATATAAAAATTGAAAAAATACTTTTACAATACAATACACAAATCGTTACAAAAATAGGGATTTGATTTGATGGGGGAAGAAAACACAGTATCTTATAATCATCATTTGTTGTCGAAATATTATAATTGTAATCATCTCCATAATTCTAAATGTTAAATAGTAGTATATTGATTGAGTAAATTTTGCAGAATTTTAGGGAGTCAACCCCTTATACATCGGGAAAATCTTTTTCACAAATTCTCAAAATAATGCACGGAAAAGAAAAAAACCAAAGAGAGAGAGAGAAAAAAAACCAAATATTCGGTTTTCTTGTAGAGAAATAGGGTAAGATTTTCAACAAAACTCACGTGCAACCGTCGCACATGCGACGGAATTCCAGATCACATACTTATAGCTGAAAAAGACATACTTATGAGTGTAAAAGACATACTTTTAAAACTCATGTTTATACCTGTAAAAATATACTTATAAAACACATACTTATAGCTGAAAAACACATACTTATACCTGTAAAAGACATACTTGAATTTGGTCGCATGTGAGACAGTTTCACAAAAGACCAACTCAAATTTTTTTTACAAAATTTGCAAAAATGTTAAAACCCCGAACGAAAATTCTACAAAATGTTAGGTCCCCAAACGAAAATGAATAAAAAAATGAACTGGAAAATATTTACTTATAAGTTTTAATAGTTTAACTATTAGGGTTTACTCTTCATTTATGGATAACATTTCAAAAAACAAATATTTATAACCCGAACCCAAATTCTAAGTACATATAAACGAACATGTTTAAATAATCGGACGTAAATAAAAAATGTCTTTTTCTTAATTAAATTGGTGAACGAATTAGGGTGAAAAAATAAGTTATAGTACGTACTTCAAATGACCTGCAATTTTTTCTTCATTAAACATTTGAACTTAGAATGTGTTCGGTCAGATTGGCATGGGAAGTCGACCCATATTAATGAATATACTCGCCTTAGGGAAAAGTTGTCGGATTTGGGTGATCAATGATGACAATCGTTTACGGGGTCATGTTTCAGACAGTTCATCATTTACAAAGAATGAGACATGCACATTTTTTTTGCATGTGTTCATGTTATGGGAAGTTCGTGGGCCAAACACCCTTTGGATGAAAGATTGTTCTTAATTGGTTCAAACTATAGTCTTTGTAAATTCACTCGGAGAGAGTTTGCTCTGATTACTAGGCTGCGATTCGGTGATTCCGAATGCAACTCGGCTGGGGATATATCATAGAGTCCTAAATGGTTCTCCTCGTGTGACTGTCGACGCCTCCAGACCATGTTACACAACGATGAGTTCAAAAAACATTACGCTTCGTTTCAAAAATTCAAATTTTGAATTTATTTGGTTTCTTGGTTTTGACCCTCACCAATAAAGTAGCTACTGCTATACATTTAAAATTTTCACTATAAATAGGAATATAAAATTTGTAAGAAATAAATTGCTAATTAAAAGAACATCTGAAACCTTTCCATTTTGCTAATTTTATAATTGTTTTGCTTAAAGATTGTATAACTAATGATATATATATATATATATATTTCTGTGTTTAGAAATGAATATTAGAAAACTATATATCTTATTTGATAACATGACATTCATAATAATACATTCATGTTGATATATATTAATCTAAAAACTAAACTAATTCAAGAATCAAAGATAAACAAAATCACAAGAAAAAATGTAAACTTACAATTCGAAGTCTTACATACAACTAGGGTTGTAAACGAATCGAATCGAATCGAATATCATGATATTCGATTAGTATTCGTTTAAATATTCGAATATTCGTATTCGTTGACTATTCGAATATTCGTATTCGTTTAACTATTCGAATATTCATATTCGTTTAACTATTCGAATATTCGTATTCGTTTATTATTCGAATAACAAATGAAATTCTTATTTGATTCGTTTAACATATTCGAATATATTCGAGAATATTTGAATATTCGTATTCGAAAATTTTAAACTTAAAATTTCAAAAAAAAATCAAATATATATTTTTCCCAAATTAATATGCCTACATAGTACTTGAATAAACAATAGAATTCATCAACTCAAGTTCAATAATTCATTAACCAAATTAACATTCATGATTCGAAATACATAAACATAAATACATAATTCATTTGTATTGAATTTGGGGATTTCGAGTTTTACATACTTAGAAATTAGTATTATTTTTTACATACTTTACAATATATAATATGTATTTAGGCATTACTAAATACTAATATAAAAAAGTAAAATATCTAATTATTGATATGTATAATTATTCGAATGTATTCGTGAATACTCGAATCGAATACCATCATATTCTTATTCGTATTCGGATAATATACGAATATAAAAAAATATTCTTATTCGTATTTTTCGAATTCGAATCACTATATTCATTCAAACAAATAGAGAAATAATTCATCACCTTTTTTTGTGTCATAGAATCCATCAACAAACAGAGAAATTGAAATGATTCCTTCAACTTTTTTTGTTTGACACCTTACCTATATATATATATTATACATTTTGCAACCACACGTCTTATTAGTAATATTGGCATGTTGTTGGAAAATGTATAATATATAGACAGGGTGTCAAACAAAAAAAGTTGAAGGAATCATTTCAATTTCTCTGTTTGTTGATAAATTTTTTGACACAAAAAAGGGTGAGGAATTATTTCTCTGTTTGTTGATGGTATATTACACAAAAAAAAGGTGAAGGAAAAAGTTAAACAAATTCAAGGTAATATTGATTTTGAGATATTCACCAATGAGTTGACTGTGTCTACATCTGTGTAAAGTGTCTTACCATGTTGTAGGTAAGAATTTCGAAACATAGTTGAACATGAATCACTTGTTTTCTTAAAAGATGGCACGCGTCTACCTCGCAAAGGAACTGTTGTTGAGGTAATTATTTGATTTCTTATATGATCATAATTTTTGAGTATTTGTTCTAAATTTAATATAGGGTGTCAATTATTTTTTAATTATTTCATGCATTGTTAATATAAACTTGACTTCATAAATGAATATGAGTATATTTAATTTCTATTATAAATGTTGGCTTGGAGGATCAAGATGAAATTGACACACTGTTGCATGAAACCGGAGGTGGCCTAATTATATTACTTAATTGAGTAGTGTTATGTAATTTTTGGAACTTATTAAGTAGTTTAATACTTATTATTTTGATTGCATTTGTAATTGAATTTTGTTGAACGTTTATCGAAGAGAATGATGATATCGGTGAGGGACTTGTACCATGTTCTCACAGCCATGGTTCCGCTGTACGTGGCCATGATCCTGGCCTACGGCTCGGTGAAATGGTGGAAGATCTTCACTCCAGATCAGTGCTCTGGGATCAACAGATTCGTGGCCTCTCCTTCCACTTCATCTCCACCAACAATCCCTACGCCATGAACTACAGATTCATCACCCTCCAGAAACTCATAGTTCTCTCAGTGCTCGCTGTGTGGTCAAGGGTCAGCTCCAGAGGGTCCCTCGAGTGGTCCATCACTCTATTTTCTCTCTCTACACTCCCCAACACGCTTGTCATGGGCATCCCCCTGCTCAAGGGCACGTACGGCGACGATTCCGGCAGCCTCATGGTCCAGATTGTCGTCTTGCATAGTAAAATTGACTTTGATGTTTCACAATATTTTGTATTTTTTTTCCATCATTATTTTATATTGTGATGGTTGCTCTATAATTTATGAAAATCATTTTCTATTACATTTTGCAAAAGGAATATAACAGAAAAGTGAGTATGGATTTTCTATTACATTTTGTGTAACATCTCGTGTTACATAACATTTAATACACGCCACATATTAATTAATGATGTCACTGAATACACGTGGCGTGTGGTGATTAATTTGGAATAGAAGATGTAACATCAAGTGTAATAGAAGATCTCAATCCAAGAAAAGTAGGGTCCTAAATGACCCAAGTTACATCTGTTCAAAACATGACCAATGTTTATGCTAAATCATATACTTGATTAAGTTATGACTACATAAACCCTCATAGAACTTAATCAAAGGCCGCTCGAATGTAACATATAAACTTCTCTTTATCAAAACATTTTTTGACAAAAGTAAGTCTTTCACTGCTGGACATTAATGCCAAGTGATTCTTCAAACCCACCTCATCGTCTAGATACCTAAAAAAATAAAGTAACATAGTTATTACCTAAACACCAAATAATAATATTAAAAAATTGAGAAAAGATTTCACATTCCATAGTTCCTCATGCGCCAGAAAAGATCCTCCAAGTCATGTGGAATATAATTTTGAAAATTTCCAAAAATTCCAAATTTAATCAGATTGTGGAGAAGTCTCCAGTCCTGCTTGAAACACTGATCCTTTGTGTGACGATCAATTTTGATGAAATCAATACCACAAAATAGTAGTTCGTTGCGTCCAAAATAGAAGTTGGACATCGTCAATGGATTGGGTTTGAGTGCTATATCAATGGAGTGCAGATAAATGATGAAAAATGATGAAATCGAAGGCTCCCCCTCAGTAGAACCTTTATTTCATTTGGCACATGATAATAAACTGCATTTTCATTATTCATAGAATACTTACAGATAGGAAGGATACCTTTAGTAGAGAGGGTATCCAGATGATGTTGAAGTGTCACTTTCATGCACTCTAATTTCCGTCCAAATTGATCAATTTACAGCCCATATAGTTTTTATGGTGGAGCGCAATAGCCCGTGAATGGGGCTCCCGATTAGTTGATGCATATTCGATATGCACAGGAGTCCCAATGCCTAGTGTACCATTTCGATCAGTTGTATCGAAACTATAAGGGATCTTAGCTGTTTTTTTTGACATTCTTTGCCATAGAAGAATGTTAAAAGAGAAGAGAGAGTGAATGAGGAGTTTGAAGAAGGGAATTTCAGACACAGAGAGTGTTGGTGTGTGAGAGAGAAAGAGAGAGAGAGGAGGAGGGGGAAAGACAGAGCCTTCCCGATTAGAAGAATGTTTTGAGATCTACTATTTGTGTATCGGCAGAATACCAGGAATAGTTGCAATCTTTTCTTCATCGGTGTAGATCTCAACAGCCTTGCCAAGGATTGTTCTGTGGATGTATTTTAGAGCAGATTTCGTGCATACAATCTTTATATCAGCAAATCCCTCTAACAGTTCACAAATCTCGAGAATCTTGTATGCGTTTTTGGAATCCTCCACACACCTAATAATACACGGTAATGATTCTTCTTTAACATCCTTCTATGGCAAAGAATGTCAAAAAGACAACTAAGATCCCTTGTAGTTTCGAAACATGTGATCAAAACGGAACTTTAGCCATTGAGACTCATGTGTATATTGCATCAACTAATCGGGAGTCCTATTCACAGTCTATTGCGCTCAACCATAAAAACTATATGGGCTGTAAATTGGTCCATTTTTATATCTTGAAGTGTTATCGTAACACTTTCATGCACTCTAATATCCGTCTTGCTCATGTTTTCACCGGTGTTTCTGTCCAAATGGACCAATTTACAGACCAAAAAGTTTTTATGTTGGAGCGCAATAGCCCGTGAATGGGACTCCCGATTAGTTGATGCATACTCGATATGCACAGGAGTCCCAATGCCTAGTGTTCCATTTCGATCAGTTGTATCGAAACTATAAGGGATCTTAGCTGTTTTTTGACATTCTTTGCCATAGAAGAATGTTAAAAGAGAAGAGAGAGTGAGTGAGGAGTATGAAGAAGGGAATTTCAGACACAGAGAGTGTTGGTGTGTGAGAGAGAGAGGAGGAGGGGGGAGAGACAGAGCCTTCCGTGAGAGAGATGGAGAAAAAGGGTCCTTTTATAAATCTAATCCTCAGCTTTTGTTTTTCTTTGAAGCTTTTCATGAAATACGTGGTGTTCAAAGTAGTCAATCGGGTTGCTAATTCAGGCAAAAAGGGTAATATACATTCCTCAACAAGGGTAATTTGTTTTCATGCATTCTTCAGGAAAATTGGAGGGTTTTTCCCATCATTATAACTACTATTTCCCCTATCCAATTTCAACTCACACTAGCTACTATTCCATATTCTTTTTCATTTTAATTGAATTTTCTATATCATGCCACTCCATTTTGGGCTTTAAGCTTTGCTTGATCTATTGATATATTACATTATAATTCCAAATCAATGTGGGCCCAAAACTAATGTACGTATGTTATATGGAATATGTGATGTGCAATTCATTAATTTTTTTTATTATGTATTTAATTCAGATTGAATTATACGTTGTGGTTCAAATCGTCCAATACACACCACACCGATGTTGAGATCTACTATTTGTGTATCGGCAGAATACCAGTTATAGTTGCAATCTTTTCTTCATCGGTGTAGATCTCAACAGCCTTGCCAAGGATTGTTCTGTGGATGTATTTTAGAGCAGATTTCGTGCATACAATCTTTATATCAGCAAATCCCTCTAACAGTTCACAAATCTCAGGAATCTTGTATGTGTCTTCGGAATCCTCCACACACCTAATAATACACGGTAATGATTCTTCTTTAACATTCTTCTATGACAAGGAATGTCAAAACGACAACTAAGATCCCCTGTAGTTTCGAAACATGTGATCAAAACGGAACTTTAGCCATTGAGACTCATGTGTATATCGAGTATGCATCAACTAATCGGGAGTCCTATTCACAGTCCATTGCGCTCAACCATAAAAACTATGTGGGCTGTAAATTGGTCCATTTTTATATCTTGAAGTGTTATCGTAACACTTTCATGCACTCTAATATCCGTCTTGCTTATGTTTTCACCGGTGTTTCCATCCAAATGGACCAATTTACAACCCATATAGTTTTTATGGTGGAGCGCAATAGCCCGTGAATGGGACTCCCGATTAGTTGATGCATAGTCGATATGCACAGGAGTCCCAATGCCTAGTGTTCCATTTCGATCAGTTGTATCGAAACTATAACGGATCTTTGCTGTTTTTTGACATTCTTCACCATAGAAGAATGTTAAATGAGAAGAGAGAGTGAGTGAGGAGTTTGAAGAAGGGAATTTCAGACACAGAGAGTGTTGGTGTGTGTGAGAGAGAGAGAGAGAGAGAGAGAGAGAGAGTGGGAGAGAGGAGGAGGGGGGAGAGACAGAGCCTTCCGTGAGAGAGATGGAGAAAAAGGGTCCTTTTATAAATCTAATCCTCAGCTTTTGAATTTCTTTGAAGCTTTTCATGAAATACGTGGTGTTCAAAGCAGTCAATCGGGTTGCTAATTCAGGCAAAAAGGGTAATATACATTCCTCACCAAGGGTAATTTGTTTTCATGAATTCTTGAGGAAAATTGGAGTGTTTTTCCCATCATTATAACTACTATTTCCCCTATCCAATTTCAACTCACACTAGCTACTATTCCATATTCTTTTTCATTTTAATTGAATTTTCTATCTCATGCCACTCCATTTTGGGCTTTAAGCTTTGCTTGATCTATTGATATATTATATTATAATTCCAAATCAATGTGGGCCCAAAACTAATGTACATATGTTATATGGAATATGTGATGTGCAATTCATTAAAATTTTTTATTATGTATTTAATTCAGATTGAATTATACGTTGTGGTTCAAATCATCCAATACACACCACACCGATGTTGAGATCTACTATTTGTGTATCGGCAGAATACCAGGAATAGTTGCAATCTTTTCTTCATCGGTGTAGATCTCAACAGCCTTGTCAAGGATTGTTCTTTGGATGTATTTTAGAGCAGATTTCGTGCATACAATCTTTATATCAGCAAATCCCTCTAACAGTTCACAAATCTCGAGAATCTTGTATGCGTTTTCGGAATCCTCCACACACCTAATAATACACGGTAATGATTCTTCTTTAACATCCTTCTATGGCAAAGAATGTCAAAAAGACAACTAAGATCCCTTGTAGTTTCGAAACATGTGATCAAAACGGAACTTTAGCCATTGAGACTCATGTGTATATCGAGTATGCATCAACTAATCGGGAGTCCTATTCACAGTCTATTGCGCTCAACCATAAAAACTATATGGGTTGTAAATTGGTCCATTTTTATATCTTGAAGTGTTATCGTAACACTTTCATGCACTCTAATATCCGTCTTGCTTATGTTTTCACCGGTGTTTCTGTCCAAATGGACCAATTTACAGCCCAAAAAGTTTTTATGTTGGAGCGCAATAGCCCGTGAATGGGACTCCCGATTAGTTGATGCATACTCGATATGCACAGGAGTCCCAATGCATAGTGTTCCATTTCGATCAGTTGTATCGAAACTATAAGGGATCTTAGCTGTTTTTTGACATTCTTTGCCATAGAAGAATGTTAAAAGAGAAGAGAGAGTGAGTGAGGAGTATGAAGAAGGGAATTTCAGACACAGAGAGTGTTGGTGTGTGAGAGAGAGAGGAGGAGGGGGGAGAGACAAAGCCTACCGTGAGAGAGATGGAGAAAAAGGGTCCTTTTATAAATCTAATCCTCAGCTTTTGTTTTTCTTTGAAGCTTTTCATGAAATACGTGGTGTTCAAAGCAGTCAATCGGGTTGCTAATTCAGGAAAAAGGGTAATATACATTCCTCAACAAGGGTAATTTGTTTTCATGCATTCTTCAGGAAAATTGGAGGGATTTTCCCATCATTATAACTACTATTTCCCCCTATCCAATTTCAACTCACACTAGCTACTATTCCATATTCTTTTTCATTTTAATTGAATTTTCTATATCATGCCACTCCATTTTGGGCTTTAAGCTTTGCTTGATCTATTGATATATTACATTATAATTCCAAATCAATGTGGGCCCAAAACTAATGTACATATGTTATATAGAATATGTGATGTGCAATTCATTAATTTTTTTTATTATGTATTTAATTCAGATTGAATTATACGTTGTGGTTCAAATCGTCCAATACACACCACACCGATGTTGAGATCTACTATTTGTGTATCGGCAGAATACCAGTTAGAGTTGCAATCTTTTCTTCATCGGTGTAGATCGCAACAGCCTTGTCAAGGATTGTTCTTTGGATGTATTCTAGAGCAGATTTCGTGCATACAATCTTTATATCAGCAAATCCCTCTAACAGTTCACAAATCTCGAGAATTTTGTATGCGTTTTCGGAATCCTCCACACACCTAATAATACACGGTAATGATTCTTCTTTAACATCCTTCTATAGCAAGGAATGTCAAAAAGACAACTAAGATCCCTTGTAGTTTCGAAACATGTGATCAAAACGGAACTTTAGCCATTGAGACTCATGTGTATATCGAGTATGCATCAACTAATCGGGAGTCCTATTCACAGTCTATTGCGCTCAACCATAAAAACTATATGGGCTGTAAATTGGTCCATTTTTATATCTTGAAGTGTTATCGTAACACTTTCATGCACTCTAATATCCGTCTTGCTTATGTTTTCACCGGTGTTTCTGTCCAAATGGACCAATTTACAGCCCAAAAAGTTTTGATGTTGGAGCGCAATAGTCCGTGAATGGGACTCCCGATTAGTTGATGCATACTCGATATGCACAGGAGTCCCAATGCCTAGTGTTCCATTTCGATCAGTTGTATCGAAACTATAAGGGATCTTAGCTGTTTTTTGACATTCTTTGCTATAGAAGAATGTTAAAAGAGAAGAGAGAGTGAGTGAGGAGTATGAAGAAGGGAATTTCAGACACAGAGAGTGTTGGTGTGTGAGAGAGAGAGGAGGAGGGGGGAGAGACAAAGCCTACCGTGAGAGAGATGGAGAAAAAGGGTCCTTTTATAAATCTAATCCTCAGCTTTTGTTTTTCTTTGAAGCTTTTCATGAAATACGTGGTGTTCAAAGCAGTCAATCGGGTTGCTAATTCAGGAAAAAGGGTAATATACATTCCTCAACAAGGGTAATTTGTTTTCATGCATTCTTCAGGAAAATTGGAGGGTTTTTCCCATCATTATAACTACTATTTCCCCCTATCCAATTTCAACTCACACTAGCTACTATTCCATATTCTTTTTCATTTTAATTGAATTTTCTATATCATGCCACTCCATTTTGGGCTTTAAGCTTTGCTTGATCTATTGATATATTACATTATAATTCCAAATCAATGTGGGCCCAAAACTAATGTACATATGTTATATAGAATATGTGATGTGCAATTCATTAATTTTTTTTATTATGTATTTAATTCAGATTGAATTATACGTTGTGGTTCAAATCGTCCAATACACACCACACCGATGTTGAGATCTACTAATTGTGTATCGGCAGAATACCAGTTATAGTTGCAATCTTTTCTTTATCGGTGTAGATCTCAACAGCCTTGCCAAGGATTGTTCTGTGGATGTATTTTAGGGAAGATTTCGTGCATACAATCTTTATATCAGCAAATCCCTCTAACAGTTCACAAATCTCGGGAATCTTGTATGTGTCTTCGGAATCCTCCACACACCTAATAATACACGGTAATGATTCTTCTTTAACATTCTTCTATGACAAGGAGTGTCAAAAAGACAACTAAGATCCCCTGTAGTTTCGAAACATGTGATCAAAACGGAACTTTAGCCATTGAGACTCATGTGTATATCGAGTATGCATCAACTAATCGGGAGTCCTATTCACAGTCCATTGCGCTCAACCATAAAAACTATGTGGGCTGTAAATTGGTCCATTTTTATATCTTGAAGTGTTATCGTAACACTTTCATGCACTCTAATATCCGTCTTGCTTATGTTTTCACCGGTGTTTCCATCCAAATGGACCAATTTACAACCCATATAGTTTTTATGGTGGAGCGCAATAGCCCGTGAATGGGACTCCCGATTAGTTGATGCATACTCGATATGCACAGGAGTCCCAATGCCTAGTGTTCCATTTCGATCAGTTGTATCGAAACTATAAGGGATCTTAGCTATTTTTTGACATTCTTCGCCATAGAAGAATGTTAAAAGAGAAGAGAGAGCGAGTGAGGAGTTTGAAGAAGGGAATTTCAGACACAGAGAGTGTTGGTGTGTGAGAGAGAAAGAGAGAGAGAGAGAGAGAGATTGAGAAAGAGGAGGAGGGGGGGAGAGACAGAGCCTTCCGTGAGAGAGATGGAGAAAAAGGGTCCTTTTATAAATCTAATCCTCAGCTTTTGAATTTCTTTGAAGCTTTTCATGAAATACGTGGTGTTCAAAGCAGTCAATCGGGTTGTTAATTCAGGCAAAAAGGGTAATATACATTCCTCACCAAGGGTAGTTTGTTTTCATGCATTCTTGAGGAAAATTGGAGGGTTTTTCCCATCATTATAACTACTATTTCCCCCTATCCAATTTCAACTCACACTAGCTACTATTCCATATTCTTTTTCATTTTAATTGAATTTTCTATCTCATGCCACTCCATTTTGGGCTTTAAACTTTGCTTGATCTATTGATATATTACATTATAATTCCAAATCAATGTAGGCCCAAAACTAATGTACATATGTTATATAGAATATGTGATGTGCAATTCATTAAAATTTTTTATTATGTATTTAATTCAGATTGAATTATACGTTGTGGTTCAAATCGTCCAATACACACCACACCGATGTTGAGATCTACTATTTGTGTATCGGCAGAATACCAGTTAGAGTTGCAATCTTTTCTTCATCGGTGTAGATCTCAACAGCCTTGCCAAGGATTGTTCTGTGGAAGTATTTTAGAGCAGATTTCGTGCATACAATCTTTATATCAGCATATCCCTCTAACAGTTCACAAATCTCGGGAATCTTGTATGTGTCTTCGGAATCCTCCACACACCTAATAATACACGGTAATGATTCTTCTTTAACATTCTTCTATGACAAGGAATGTCAAAAAGACAACTAAGATCCCCTGTAGTTTCGAAACATGTGATCAAAACGGAACTTTAGCCATTGAGACTCATGTGTATATCGAGTATGCATCAACTAATCGGGAGTCCTATTCACAGTCCATTGCGCTCAACCATAAAAACTATGTGGGCTGTAAATTGGTCCATTTTTATATCTTGAAGTGTTATCGTAACACTTTCATGCACTCTAATATCCGTCTTGCTTATGTTTTCACCGGTGTTTCCATCCAAATGGACCAATTTACAACCCATATAGTTTTTATGGTGGAGCGCAATAGCCCGTGAATGGGACTCCCGATTAGTTGATGCATACTCGATATGCACAGGAGTCCCAATGCCTAGTGTTCCATTTCGATCAGTAGTATCGAAACTATAACGGATCTTAGCTGTTTTTTGACATTCTTCGCCATAGAAGAATGTTAAAAGAGAAGAGAGAGTGAGTGAGGAGTTTGAAGAAGGGAATTTCAGACACAGAGAGTGTTGGTGTGTGAGAGAGAAAGAGAGAGAGAGAGTGAGTGAGTGAGAGAGAGGAGGAGGGGGGAGAGACAGAGCCTTCCGTGAGAGAGATTGAGAAAAAGGGTCCTTTTATAAATCTAATCCTCAGCTTTTGAATTTCTTTGAAGCTTTTCATGAAATACGTGGTGTTCAAAGCAGTCAATCGGGTTGCTAATTCAGGCAAAAAGGGTAATATACATTCCTCACCAAGGGTAATTTGTTTTCATGCATTCTTGAGGAAAATTGGAGGGTTTTTCCCATCATTATAACTACTATTTCCCCTATCCAATTTCAACTCACACTAGCTACTATTCCATATTCTTTTTCATTTTAATTGAATTTTCTATATCATGCCATTCCATTTTGGGCTTTAAGCTTTGCTTGATCTATTGATATATTACATTATAATTCCAAATCAATGTGGGCCCAAAACTAATGTACATATGTTATATGGAATATGTGATGTGCAATTCATTAAAATTTTTTATTATGTATTTAATTCAGATTGAATTATACGTTGTGGTTCAAATCATCCAATACACACCACACCGATGTTGAGATCTACTATTTATGTATCGGCAGAATACCAGGAATAGTTGCAATCTTTTCTTCATCGGTGTAGATCTCAACAGCCTTGTCAAGGATTGTTCTTTGGATGTATTTTAGAGCAGATTTCATGCATACAATCTTTATATCAGCAAATCCCTCTAACAGTTCACAAATCTCGAGAATCTTGTATGCGTTTTCGGAATCCTCCACACACCTAATAATACACGGTAATGATTCTTCTTTAACATCCTTCTATAGCAAGGAATGTCAAAAAGACAACTAAGATCCCTTGTAGTTTCGAAACATGTGATCAAAACGGAACTTTAGCCATTGAGACTCATGTGTATATCGAGTATGCATCAACTAATCGGGAGTCCTATTCACAGTCTATTGCGCTCAACCATAAAAACTATATGGGCTGTAAATTGGTCCATTTTTATATCTTGAAGTGTTATCGTAACACTTTCATGCACTCTAATATCCGTCTTGCTTATGTTTTCACCGGTGTTTCTGTCCAAATGGAACAATTTACAGCCCAAAAAGTGTTTATGTTGGAGCGCAATAGCCCGTGAATGGGACTCCCGATTAGTTGATGCATACTCGATATGCACAGGAGTCCCAATGCCTAGTGTTCCATTTCGATCAGTTGTATCGAAACTATAAGGGATCTTAGCTGTTTTTTGACATTCTTTGCCATAGAAGAATGTTAAAAGAGAAGAGAGAGTGAGTGAGGAGTATGAAGAAGGGAATTTCAGACACAGAGAGTGTTGGTGTGTGAGAGAGAGGAGAGGAGGGGGGAGAGACAGAGCCTTCCGTGAGAGAGATGGAGAAAAAGGGTCCTTTTATAAATCTAATCCTCAGCTTTTGTTTTTCTTTGAAGCTTTTCATGAAATACGTGGTGTTCAAAGCAGTCAATCGGGTTGCTAATTCAGGGAAAAAGGGTAATATACATTCCTCAACAAGGGTAATTTGTTTTCATGCATTCTTCAGGAAAATTGGAGGGTTTTTCCCATCATTATAACTACTATTTCCCCTATCCAATTTCAACTCACACTAGCTACTATTCCATATTCTTTTTCATTTTAATTGAATTTTCTATATCATGCCACTCCATTTTGGGCTTTAAGCTTTGCTTGATCTATTGATATATTACATTATAATTCCAAATCAATGTGGGCCCAAAACTAATGTACATATGTTATATGGAATATGTGATGTGCAATTCATTAATTTTTTTATTATGTATTTAATTCAGATTGAATTATACGTTGTGGTTCAAATCGTCCAATACATACCACACCGATGTTGAGATCTACTATTTGTGTATCGGCAGAATACCAGTTATAGTTGCAATCTTTTCTTCATCGGTGTAGATCTCAACAGCCTTGCCAAGGATTGTTCTGTGGATGTATTTTAGAGCAGATTTCGTGCATACAATCTTTATATCAGCAAATCCCTCTAACAGTTCACAAATCTCGGGAATCTTGTATGTGTCTTCGGAATCCTCCACACACCTAATAATACACGGTAATGATTCTTCTTTAACATTCTTCTATGACAAGGAATGTCAAAAAGACAACTAAGATCCCCTGTAGTTTCGAAACATGTGATCAAAACGGAACTTTAGCCATTGAGACTCATGTGTATATCGAGTATGCATCAACTAATCGGGAGTCCTATTCACAGTCCATTGCGCTCAACCATAAAAACTATGTGGGCTGTAAATTGGTCCATTTTTATATCTTGAAGTGTTATCGTAACACTTTCATGCACTCTAATATCCGTCTTGCTTATGTTTTCACCGGTGTTTCCATCCAAATGGACCAATTTACAACCCATATAGTTTTTATGGTGGAGCGCAATAGCCCGTGAATGGGACTCCCGATTAGTTGATGCATACTCGATATGCACAGGAGTCCCAATGCCTAGTGTTCCATTTCGA
>CM016722.1:53861742-53933649 GCA_005771605.1 Scutellaria baicalensis
ATTTCATTTTACAACTTTTGCACTCAAAAAGTACACATTAATTATAAAATTGCCATTCAAAAATATTAAAATAATACATCACATCAAAGTCAACAATTTTTCTTAAACTCCATATGATGAAACTGTGACAAAGATAAGCGGGACGGAGGAGGGAGTACTAGTTTGGTTGTCTTGTAAAACTTTCCTATTCAGAATGATTAAAGTGTCTTGTCATGCTATTAATATAAGATATATAATTCACTCATTATTGTAAAAGTAAAACTATGATAAAGGTTGAGTTGACTAGGATGAAAGTTTGATAAATAGAATTAGGTAATGAATGAATTAAAAAATGAAATTAACGAAGCAGTCAATCTGAAGCTATATTGTATAGGTGTACGGTTGAAGATGCTTCACGGGTAATCTCAAGCCATTCCAGTTCAGATGTCACAAGCTAAATCCACTTTAATCCCCAGAGGAAAAGGCAAAACTTGTATGAAATCCAAAAAAATTTCATCTTTTTGACAACCCTTCTCCTCTCTCTCTCTCTCTCTCTCTCTCTCTCTCTCTCTCTGTGTGTTGTTTTTGGCTATGTCTGTGGAGTCAAGCTTTGGTTCAGGTGATCATGGTGGACATAATATCAAAGGGGTGCCAACTCATGGTGGAAGATATGTACAGTACAATTTGTACGGAAATATCTTTGAAGTTTCAAGAAAATATGTCCCTCTTCGCCCAATTGGACGAGGGGCTTATGGCATTGTTTGGTAATAATCGATTTCTCTTCTGCTCTCTTCTTCAATTTAACCTATTTTGCTCTTCTTACATCTTGTTTTTGATGTTGTTAAGATTGTGGTTGATTTGGGGTTGACTCTACTGTTCATATGTGTTGACTTAGTCTGAGGGTTTAGAGAGCAACATTATGAAGTGGGGTTATGAGAATTTTGGTGGTTATGTTTGATTTGCTTTGAGATCTTTGATCAACGTTGATTTTTGGAAGTGGAATTGGAATTGGAATTGGAATTGAGCTGCTTTTATTGTGATGGTTCTTGTGGTGTTTTTGTGAATTGGAATTTTGGTGGTTATGTTTGATTTGCTTTGAGATCTTTGATCAACGCTGATTTTTGGAAGTGGAATTGGAATTGGAATTGAGCTGCTTTTATTGTGATGGTTCTTGTTGGTGTTTTTGTGAATTGATGATGATTGTGAGAAGGGGAAAGGAACTGTGTAAACTTGTACGAAACGGGATTGTGAGATTCGTTTTCGTGCTGAGTATGTATGCATTATATAATGTGTAAGTGTTTGATACGAAATGAGGAGCTGATGGCCCGATTTTTGGTTCAATGGTGTTTCTCGAAAACTAATTAATCAATATACGGAAATATTGACGAAAAGCATATGATGAAGAAGTCGTTTTAATGTTCAAATGATTGGTAGATTGTGGTTTTCCATTGTATGCATACACATGTTTTAGCAGGAGTATCATTTGAGCTAGCGAAAGGTTTTCAGACATGGATTCAAAGTCGGAGTTTTGAGTATAACGTTGATATGTATTTCTGTCTGAATTGAATCTTTATTTTCTGCAGTGCTGCTGTAAACTCTGAGACACGTGAAGAAGTTGCGATTAAGAAGATTGGCAATGCGTTTGACAATAGAATCGATGCAAAGAGAACTCTACGTGAAATTAAACTTCTGCTTCACATGGATCATGATAATGTAAGCATTTATACATATACCCTTGAGATAAACATTTTTGGTCTTAACTTCTAAAAGGTATATAGTGTGTTCTCTGTAGAATCATCATCTTATCTTGTGTTTCTGTTACCTCACTAGGTCATTGCAATTAAAGACATAATACGACCGCCAAAGAAGGAGAACTTCAACGACGTCTACATTGTATATGAACTAATGGACACAGATCTTCACCAAATAAATCGTTCCAACCAACCATTGGCTGATGACCATTGTCGGGTTTGGCCTCACCTTCTTATGTCGTAGTGAAGATTTATTTCACTTGGTGTTATAACGAAACATGAATTGGATTGTACTTAACTTCAGCTTACTGGGACGGCCCTATTGATTCTTGTTCAATTCTTGCAGTATTTTCTTTACCAAATCCTACGAGGACTTAAATATGTTCATTCTGCAAATGTCTTGCACCGTGATCTCAAACCCAGCAATCTGCTCCTCAATGCCAACTGTGATTTGAAAATCGGAGATTTTGGGCTAGCAAGAACGACATCTGAGACAGATTTCATGACAGAGTATGTTGTGACTCGTTGGTATCGAGCTCCAGAACTGCTCCTAAATTGTTCTGAATACACTGCTGCCATTGATATCTGGTCCGTAGGTTGCATACTCGGTGAAATCATGACAAGACAACCTCTGTTTCCTGGGAAAGATTATGTTCATCAGTTGAGACTCATCACAGAGGTACTTCTTCTAGTCGTTCTTGATAGAATACACATTCTTGTTGGGTAACAATATCGTTACACCAATTAATGAAGACGGGTTGTCTTGATATTACACATCATAAGCATCATTCAAGAAAACATGACATAATATCGCCTACTTATCTGGATCTTGTGCTTGCTTCTAGGTATTTGATTGTGATTCGGTTAATTTAGGACAATCTCACATTCCGAATACTTCCAGAAGGTTCTGCTGTCTATATAGCAAGATATACTATGGAATAGATAACATACCTGCCATTCAATTTTCATGCATATAATGTGGCTAGTATCTGTTTCTATACTGATGCTTTATTGTTTCTTTACAATTTATTAGCTCATAGGTTCTCCAGACGATGCTAGTCTCGGGTTTCTTCGTAGCAACAATGCCCGAAGATACGTTAGGCAGCTTCCACAGTACCCAAAGCAGCAATTTTCTGCCAAGTTTCAGAACACGGCTCCTGGAGCTCTCGACTTGTTAGAGAAAATGCTCGTTTTTGACCCAAGCAGACGCATTACAGGTATAATGCCATGCCTCGTGTATTTGCTTTTATGCTTGTCCTGGTTTTTTACTGTTATTCTCGATCACCTGCAGTTGAGGAGGCTCTTTGCCATCCATACTTGGCACCTCTTCATGATATCAACGAGGAGCCCGTTTGTCCTCATCCTTTTTCCTTCGATTTTGAGCAGCCATCCGTCACTGAAGAACACATCAAGGAACTCATATGGAGAGAGTCTGTAACGTTCAATCCCGACCCAACTCATTAGAAACGTTATTACCACTGATCGCCAAGGTGGAGGTATGTTGGCACATAAAAAGATTGTTCTTTGATCATAGCATCTTATTTGGCTATATTGTCTTTTCAGTGAATTTTCGTATAAACCGAACTGCTTAAGTAACGAGCTTATTTGTTTCATCCCATAACGAGTGTTTCATACATAATAGGTTATATTCAAGAACTAATAATAGTTCAAATCCAAGATCTGATCAGTCTATTACTAATACTTCATCTTGTAAGAACATTTTTGTAACTCTAGGCTATCGATAGCTAAACTGTCCGTAGGAAAATCACACATGCCGATCTTGTCGTCTCCCTGATCAGGTAGCGAGTTACAGGGTGGCGGGACCACCCCACTCGTGACGCCCTCCACCTCAGCACAAGTCCATGGATACTTCTTAGCCTTCTTAGCCATTCCTATAGTCACATTAGAAATACAGATACCCGTAAAAGGATCACCCGATATCCCCTCCAACCTAGCTGCCATCGTCACATTCTCTGCCACCACGTCCTGGTAGTTAATCCCTTTTATCTCCGGTAAGGCTTTTGGATCATAGTGACTGTCAGCATGAGAGCCATAGTTTCCAGTCATCCAAAAAACCCATTTCATCGTATGCAAATTCATGCCCTTTACATATATATCCTTCACGTATCCTCCTCGTCCCACACCTGTCTTTATCCGGACACCCGACTCTGTCTGAATAGCTGTTATGTCTTCGGCCCTTACATCCTCAATCCCACCCGACATTTCACTGCCTAGCGCTATGGCAGCACTATACGGTGAAATGCACGTTAGCCGCCTAATTATCAGCTGCTTTGTAGGCATACCATAGTTTATACCATACTCATCCCAGCCACTCTTGATTGCCACACAATCATCTCCAGATACAATATAATTGTCCTCAATTCTTGTGTTCGTGCAAGAATCTGACAATGAAGAACTGAAAAACATTAGCATCGAGTTAAAAACGTTGAAAAATATCATAAAAGTAGACGGACCTGGATTGATCCCATCTGTGTTCGGAGATGTGACTGGAGCCAAGATTGTTATCCCTTGAATGATTATATCACTGCAATGTTCATGAGTATTAGCAACTCTTACTTTTGAAACCTTTGAAATCGAAACTGGGCATCCCCCGTTGGATTCTATCAGAACTAGACGAACCTGCTATAAACAGGATGGATATTCCATGAAGGAGAATTGAGCAGTGTAAGATTAGATATCTGAATATTGTGTGAATGCATAATCTCAATTAGATATGGCCTTGTGTATTTTAGCTTCTTCTTGTGAAACTGCTGCCACCATAGCTCACCTTGACCATCAATGGTACCATTCTCACCTGTTTTCATTGTAACAATGTTAGAGAGAGAGAGAGAGAGAGAGAGAGAGAGAGAGAGAGAGGAAACACCTGTGATGACAACATCAGTAAGATTAGTTCCAAATATAAGACTGATGTATCTTCCTCCAGCTGTGTCTCTTCCATGGCCATATGATGGTAAGGGATTCACCACTGGCCAAGATTTTATATCCTGTCAAAAACCTTAATCTCTCTAGTTATTCCGTCTCGATTTCGTCGCTCGAAAAACCAGAGTATTCTCCGGTGATCGGAAGTTATGGGCAAGTTCATTCTCTTTCCAATATTTCACTACCTCTACATCAAGATCATGTTTGTTTTACGTATTATCAAATCGATCTTTACATATAAACTACAAATCAATCTAATAAACTACAATTGAATACAATCAATTTCCACAACATTCATTATTTATGTATTTTTCACTAGGATTGAGAAAATTATATGTTTTATCTTAATTTCTTTATACTTTTTAGACTAGAAATGAAATTAAAATTGCATTACATATATGAGACATTTGATCAGAAGAAAAACAACCTATATATATGAGATGGGGTGGTATTATTTGTCTTAAAAAGATTCAAAATATAGATTCTACCTACTCCACTTTTTTCATGCAAAAATCTTACAATCCCATAAATGAATAATGATGTCAAAAATTCTGAAAATAAAACCAAACCATCTCTCTCTCTCTCTCTCTCTCTCTCTCTCTCTCTCTCTCTACATACCTGAGAAGCAAGAAGAACAGCATCTCTGTGGAGGTAGAGAGTGAAATGGCTGGTGAGGTTGAAGCTGCCAGGTTAGCCATAGACCAGAAGGGACAAAGAGCTGGGCCCCACCATCATTAGCAAAGTGGCTTAGTTCATCAACTGCATGTTGAAATGCTTGAGTGTTTAGTGTCTTTCCATCTCCAACACCTCCATAATCCACTATTGAAGCACTGTGCTCTCTGCAACTAATTGCTGAGTAGTGAAATGACTCTGTTACCCTCCCCTTTCTGCACTCAACTAGTCCACTCACCATCACCAAAACCACCACCATTATCTTCATCATCATCTACAACCATAATGAAAACCAAAATATAAGAGAGAGAGAGAGAGAGAGAGAGAGAGAGAGAGAGAGATGTGTGTGTGTGTGTCTTACTTTGGAAGAGAAGCTACTTCTCCACAAAAAGTTCATCTTTTGGAGAGTAAGGTGAATAATTTTGTTGTATTCTATAACAAACAAGTACATTTATATATAGAAGTCTCAAGTGAAATTATGAAACATTTTCAATGTTGACAAGTAACTTTTACAGGGTGGGGTAGGGTAGGGTGGGGGTTATAAGGTAAGCAAGAAAAAAAAGAAGCTTTTCTCTTTCAAAAACAAAGTAGAACAAATCAAGTTTTGATCTCATGTTACCTTACTCCATTTGGTTGATGAAGTCATCTGTTAGATAATCATATTATGATCATATCGTCCGATTCGATACGATGAAGAAATACCAAACCGACCATACAATGTGCATATCATTCGAATGTGATCAGATCGTATGCAACAAAAACTTTTACAACGATCAGATACGAGAATGATCTCAATTCACATTAGAGTATGTCTTAAAATAAACAGTATCATCTACTTATTGAAATTCTAGTGCTTACTATACCAAGTTGAGGGCCTAAAACCTAAAAGTACTCATTTTTTATTTCCAACAAAATAAAATAAAAAAAAATTATAGTGAAGGAAAAAAGAGTAGTATAGGAGTGAAATAGAAGATCGGATCTTCCGTACCAAAAGGTCGTGTCCCACTTGTGTACTACATCAAAATTACATCGTTTTGATATTAAAATAATATTATAATTTGTAACCGTTTTTACTTTGAAAACTAATTTAACGTATTTTAAGATGTGATACACGTGTGGTACACGGATTTGTGGTATAGAGTATCTATTTGGTGGAATAGTGTGTAGTGTGTTTGGCATTATTTAGTAGAAAACTGAAAAGCAGTTAGTGGGGCCCATTTGAGGGCATCGGGAGTGGCGTCTCCATATTCCTTCCCGTGAGCCTCGTCGCACCGCACTACTGCCGACCCACTTCACGGGGGTTCTATTCTCTGTGCCCCACCCCCACCATACACCTCACCAACACTATTATACCACTTCCACGTATTAAACTAGAAAAATAAATTCATTTTAGTTTATTGTCATTTTTTTGTTATTCATCAATTATGATTGAAGCAAATGGAGTGAAGAAATGAATTATATTATTTTAAATACAAATTCTTTTACCCAATATAATAAACACGTAGCCCTTTGTGAGCTATTAAACGGGAAGTAAATGTGCAAGAAACAATTACATAAGTAGATTTTAATGAATAATAGTATAAAAACAAGAGTAAGTCTTAAATGAGCTCGTCTCACTGATCTTTTTACGTGGGACGGGTTAATCCACAATGCACCTCCATACATCACAATTCACTTTATGGAAATGGATTGAGTTAATGTGTCTGTTTCATAGAAAATTATCCGTAAGACAGTCTCACGTAAGTTTTTTTGTATACAAACAAGTGTGCTTCTAAGCAAAACCCATCCTTTTTTCTTCTACGCCACAATGTATTTGAATTTGGTCTCAGCATAATTATGAAAACCAAGAATTTATACTTGTGGGTGATCATCATTTAATTAAATTATTTTGAAACATTTTAAATAAAATTAACCACTTTATTTAAGGCTCGTTTGTTTAGAACATTTATCTTCATGTACTATAAACTTATTGATAAGTTAATGAGGTGTCATTATTTTTGTCGTGGTAATATCGATCCATGATCACTATAAAATTTGATGATTTTATAAATAAATAAATAATTCAAATTAAAATAGAGGAAACAATAATTAAACAATATAATTTGATGATAAATTTACTCTCGTTGAAATATTGAAATTAAATAATAAATGTTCACATGCGAGCTGTTTTAGTGGCAAATTCAATCAAAAAGTGACGACTAGTTATACCTAACAAATCAAATCACCATCTACTTTTCAAATGATTATGTAGTTGACACTTAAACAAATTCATCTAAACTGTAATCGATCCGTATAAATTTCTATTTTATTTTATAATTTATTCACTATTCTTGGTTTGTCTACAAAGGTTAGAACAACCATCCTCTCTATATTTTGTACAAATTATGATACCATAATCACTCAGAATTCACAAGAGAACTGACTATGGCTATTAACATTGATATGTTCTGTTTATATATACATGTCACCTAGATGCTACGTCTTCATCGTTCGCCTTCTATAATTCATCGTTCGCCTTCTATAATTTAGGTAAAAGATCGAATAGATCAATGCAGTTGGGTTGATCTAGAAACGAGGAGCAATGCTGAACGCGACTAAAATGGTTCTCTTACCGGTTTTATCCTGAATATGAACATTGTCATGTTTTTGAGCTAGATTTGCTGTCCTTACGCCCCCTGCTCGGCCTTAAAATCTGCTTCAGAAGAGCCATTTTCGGGACATTCCAGTGTTCCACATGCCTGCAATTCGATTCAAGAATGAAACGTGCGCGTTGAGACACACACTGCATAACGAAATTGTAGAGAAAGAGGAGCAATGAATGAATGAATACCTGCAAACTTTTCCAGATTTTTCATCGAAGTAATACTCTGTGTAGCCAGTAGCTGCAAACAAGAATCACATATCCATATTAATAAACAACCTTAATGACTGCATCATGTTTTGAAAATGTACTCTATATCAAAGCACCTGATAGAATCGGCTTCCATGGGAACGACATGACACATCTGAAACGCCAGTGCCCGATTCCTTTATCCTGTTCCACAGCAACAACACAAGAAACTAAGGTAATGGAAAAGTTTTGATCGCGAACTACTTGCTTGAATTTGTAGATTGAGAGACTATGATCTGTGATCTCACCTCAAAGTCCTCCCATTTCATAAGCTTCATGTTTGATGTTTCAAGTAAATACCCAAAGTTCGTGCAGTTTCTCTTGAATCGACCAAGCCCTTTAAACGAACCTGCTGGATCAGCAAATTCGCAGTTCTCTTCATAAGCATCAAGAGTCACATTTCCTGATGAATTGCAAGCAAAGATAAGTCAATTCTTGTGACCTTTTCTGAGTTTCGCTTGTCAATAATCGAGCCAACTTGAGCTTGATTTAACGAATACATTTAAGGCTCACTAGCTAACTCGAATCTAATCAAACCTTAATGTAGCTAAAACAATACACCACAAGCTATGATTGTGTTCTAAATTCTAATGCACAACTTTAATTGGCATATCAAACTATGATCCACAAATAGCAACAAAAAACTTGTAAGCAAAATGTGAAACTATTAGTGCTATGTTTTATGAGCATTAACCTACCAAATGAGTCGCATACCATTGATCTTGAGATTTCTTCAAAGACTTTTATTCAATTAAGTTTAGAATAGCTCACAAGATGTTCGATTCGTATCTACAGCTCTTCATACAATGAAATGTAAGATAAACAGAGAGATTTTAACTTTGAAAGCATAATAAGAACTCATAAGAATGGCACTTGGAAATTGCTATTAAACAGCTACAATTTCGAAACCCTAATTACCTGTGACGAAATAGGATCTTTCAAAATCCTCTTTAATGCTCTCCACAACAGCCGCTCGATCAACCTTCCCCAATCCGTCACCGGAAAGCTCCACCGCGCAGCTCCTAAATCCCCGTTCTTCGGCGGAGAACGGAGGAAAGAGGCGGCGATTCCGAGGAACTCAGATCCGTACCAGGCGATTTTAAGCAGCACATTTTCAGATTCAGACTCAGACTCTTCAGTACTCGCCGGTGAATTGTTGATCGGATTCTTCGCACAGCATCGGAATCTGCGAGAATTCCGGCAATAGGTGGAACAGAAAATCGGACGGCGACGATGGAAATGGAGAGCGGGAGCGATTGAAGTAGAAGCTAGAAAATTCGCCATGGATAACTGAGAAATTCAGTGGAAGAAAGCATGGTGGAGTAGCAGCTCGCGGGTTTTTGCTATCTTTGAAATATCTTCTTCAATGGCAAATGGTGGCCATGCAATAAATGTGGGATCCATATCCGATTTCTTTATACATATTATAAATGAATAATTTATTAAAGTAATTATGGAAATTTAGTTGTGATTAAAGCCATTAAATGGTACTAATAAGAATTAAAAGGCTCACTTGTAAATTTTGGTACTCAAAATATACCTTTTTTTCATTTTGGTTACGACATTTTCACGAGTAACAAAATTGTTACCCAATGCTTTAAAAATTCATACATTTGGTGTATTCCATTAAGTTTCCATTTGAGATTGATGGAAGTTAACAACCCTAGTTTTATCACGAATATTGAGCATTTTTCTCCCGGTTCCACTTTGAAAAAAATCAAAACACCCTAACTTCTTCGCTCTTTTTCAATCTTCACTGATTTCTCTTCAAATTTCCATTACCATCTTCAATACCACAGTCATGAGAAGAAATAACTATCAATCTTTGAGCTCATTGGATCTGCTTTCACTAATCATCAAACTGGAATAGAGTATTGTGAATGTGGGATAGAGCTTCCATTGAAAAACTTTTGGATCTCTGATAATTTTGAAAGACGCTATTGGGCATATGCCTATACGATTGGACAAGATTTCGAACTAATTTAGTCGATGTTGATTCAAAACTGCAAGTCACATTCATATTGTTTTATGTTTATTGACACATATTGTGAATTCTTCTAGTGGTTTGATCCTAAAAATCGAAGAATGAATAAGCTTAGATTGTGCAGAATATTTTAGAGTGGAAGGGGGAGAAAATGCTCAATTTTCAAGGATAGAAATTAGGATTCATCAACTTTTATTAAGCTTAACGGAGAACTTGACAGAAGGTACTCGATGTGCGAATTTTTTAAACATGGGGCATCAATTCTATTACTAGGGATACCAAAATGAAAAAGGGGTTTACTTTAATTGCCAAAAATGTAATAAACTCAATTCTAGAATAATCTCTTTACTTTGAAATAATATAAATAGTAAAATTATTATTGTTTCCTTTATTTCTAAAATCATTCAAAATTCAAATAGGCGGAATAAAAACAATAATTGATCATTTTAAGCAATTATTGCAGGTTAATTATATTGGACACTTGAATCAAAATCTTTTAAAATTACATGAAAAAAAACAGAATATATAAATGACTAAAACCAAAAAGGAAACCATATTTAGAGACTAAAAAGCTAGTTTTCCCTTATAATTTTTTTATTAAGTTACAAAAACAAAAGAAAAAAAAAAGCCAATAACTGTACATGATTACAAAACTTGGAGAAGAGCATTATTACCAACATTTCCTATTTACAAGCATAAAAGTAAACAAACATTTGGTCAAGCAGCAGGTAGGATTTCAGTTACAATGCTATCGTCTTCGGTGCTGGCTTTGTATGATGCTAACAGTCTTCTCTGTCAAGGCAAAACGAAAGAATGTTAATATTCGGGGTGTCGACTAAGGAGGCATGCTTGGTGAAGTCACCAAACACGATTTCTTGCATGGATAGGGTCATCTAGTAATGGGAACTACATTCCATTAAGCAGTGATTATGAGACAACAATCGCCACAAGAACGTTTTCAGATGGTGCTATTATAGATCAATGTTAAAAATGGTGACGCTAGTTTCAACCGCATGAGATGTGTCTGTAATAAGAACTAGAACAACAGAATGTTATACTTACATGATCCTTGAATTCAGGGCTCACCAAATTGACACAGAGATTCTCCATCAACATCAGCACCTGTAGTGAAGGTGGAAGAGAATCGATTTTAGTTTAACTATGGCTCAAAAGGGAGGGTTCAGTTCACTACTAGCAATTGATGCTACTAAATACCATCAGAGAATCAGCTAATAGTGTAAGCTGCAAGACCCTAATAACAAATGATTCATATTCTAATCTACGGAACCAACACATCATTGGATCCTATATTGTCAATGGTGGATCCAGAATTGCCCTTACCCTCACTTTGTGTTACACCCATTAGAACATTAACAAGAAGCTAGAAACCAGTGGCAAATAATACTAATCAAAGGAAGGCCAAAAAATGTTTGCCAAGCAGGAATTATCCATACCCTATTTGAAGATGTACATGTAAAAGTTCAGCACATGTGAACATTAATTCAGCAACAACTTCAACTCACCGTCTCGACATTTATTGGGTCCATTTTTCTCAACCTTTGCAAGTGATCACTTCCAGAAGGGTCAAAGACACTGCCAATAAAGCCATAAACTTGAGCAAAATCTGGCATTACTGCATTGACAAAAACAGGAAGTAAGTTATGCAATCCAGAGATCAAAGATAATTTTTCGATGGCAGAAATACAAGATGTCACACAAATACAAATAAATCAGATTTCAAAACACTAGTCTAGAAACTGAAACTAATTTGAGTAATATACTGTCCTCATTTCTCTTAAAAAAGTTAGCTCTACACAGACCAAGAAATATAGATACTACTTCTACATGCAGAACTAAGTAACACAGTTCTAAGACAAAAGAGGAATTATTCAAGTTGACTTAAAACAGATCCAGCAACTAAAAATCTAAACATGATGATCTTTTTTCTTGCACTTTTTTTCTAGGTAAGTTAATCCCACAAACTAACAGATGAAAGTAACAGACAGAAAGGAGCTGACCTCTTGTCGGGTTGCATTGTTTCACTTTTACAAGAGGAGTGCTTTCATTGCTGCTGCTGCTATGATTACTGTTAACAGCGGCTAATCCGAAGTCATCTGATACACAAACATACAAATATTACCAATGACATCCAAAACAAATAGAATATCAGCATGTTCAACAGACAGACACATACCTTTTGAAACATGTGACAAACAACCTGTTGGCGCAACATTGTAATTCCAAGAAGACAAAGGTGCACTATGGATAGGATTTTTAGGTACTGAAATCGAATCAGGCCTTACAGCATATCCAGTCTCCACTGAAGCAGCTGTAGTTTGCAAAGGAACCCTGGCTTGATTCACAACTGGATAGTTCAAGGCAAAGTACACCAGGAAAAAAGTCATAATATGTCCTGAATTAATGAGCAATAATAGAAAATCAAGATAGCGAAAGCCAACCATTTTTTGAGGCCTTCTGTGGATAGGGATGCGCTGCTTTCCTCTTTGGACGTGGGGGAGGTACATGTTCACTCGTTCCATTCTTTTGGATCTTCAGAAAATATTTCTGAGCATGGCTGCGAATCTGCAAAAATACTCTTTAGCTTCTGGAAAGCAACCACAGAATGGCCTTTGCTTTTTTTTTTTTTTTCTATTTTTATAGAAAAAAGCCATTTGTGTATCACTTGCAGCATAAATCATGTTGAAATACCAAATACATCAAATTTTCATCAAATAACTTGATGAAAATTGAAATTATAAAACTTTCCAGATGCATGTGGCCTTGCCAACCAACAGAAGAAAAAGAAAGACAGGGCAAAGATAACAATTTAATCAATGCATAGTAAATACAGAAGGGATAATCACATGCCTCACATTCAGGAACTCGCTAAGAATGCCCAAACTGACCACATGAACCATCACACAAAATATTCCACCGACTGTTAAAACATAAATATAGTAAGGAGGTCAGAACAATTATCCGTTACCTCTGTATTCGATATCAAGAGAATAACTAGTTCAATATTCCAGGCATTGTAAAGCTGAATCTACCATTTCTTGCATTCATATAACAGAAGTGTAAATGAACTCTATTTTTACCTGGATCACCGTCTTCGACCCAACAAACGCTTCAATTTTTTTCCAATCACGATCAAATCTGAAATTGAATAAAATATAAGACCAGCTATTATCAAAACCTTCATTTTGCAGTCTATTAACTCCTCATACTCTCAGAGTCTCAGGCGCAAACTAAGAACAACGGAAAATCAAAAATATAATTTTACCTCATAATTTCAAAGATCAAAAGCTTACAAGCTTGAATATTACCTAGTTTTTCTTTTTTCAATTCCTTATTTTTTCTACAATTAACACAAAATACTAAAAAAAAAATCTATCACTAATTCAAAAAAAAAACATTTATGCATGGACAGAGAACTTACAGCTGAAGAGCTTCGAGAAATTTGTCGTGCTCCTGCTCACTCCAGCTCTCTCGAGACTTGGTAATGGTGTACGGCTTTCGGATCTTCTTATTCGGATCGTCCAAACCCGGACCCGCGTTTCCAACCGGCGCCATCGGAATCAAATTATTGCCACTTCTATTCATCCCCGGCATTGTGATAGGATCTCCGGCCATATAGAAACCGGAAAATCGGGTCAAATCCTGATCCGGTGGTGGATTCGGATACGCTGACACCATGGATGATCAATACGTCAAAACTCAACACTCAAATTCAGTAAAGATAAAAGAAATTGAAACTAAACATACAAAAACGATTAGAAACAGCTCAAGAAACTGAAATTGAGCAAGTATTTCTACAATCAAACACTTGGAATTGATTTTCGGAATCAATTTGAAAACAAATAGTAGGGGTTTTTTTGTGTGGTTTTTAGTGAGAGGAGAGAGAAATGAGAAGGACGGAACTCATATATATAAGGAAAGTTACCGACTTCTGGGTGATGGAAAGGAAAAGAGATCTGAGCCGCCCACGTGGCGAGAGATGGATGTGTCGGGTGTTGAATTAGGCAGGCTGACGTGTTAGTCTGTGGTTGGCTGGCATTAGTTTATTTCATTCAAATACTTGGACCAATTATTATTATTATTTTTTTTTTTTATATATATAATACTTGGACCAATTTTAGGTTCCCAGAACCGTTCACCGTCGGTTCAAACCGGCCGGTTCCGATTTTTCAGATCGAATGAACATGTCTATATATATATATATATCTATACTAAATGAATGGTCAAAAGTGAGATATGTCACCTTTTTGTCAATTCTAATTATCACTCAAATTTTAATTTTAATTTCAATTAATTCACTTTATATTTCTTACTTATTATAATTACAACATTTAATGAGATAATGATATGTAACTGAAAACCAAAAAGTATAATGATGATTGTTAGTAAAATTGTAACTTATGAAATTTTAGGCAAAACATTTTAATTGAATTTGATTGTTGCAATTTATAAAATGATAATTGAAATAATTTGCATATCCGGGTTTAATTAATTAAATTAAGAATTAATGATAAATAACTAATAATTTTCAATTTTTTAAAGTAGTACTATTAAAATATACGTGTGATACACGAACTTTACACTAATTTAGTATTAAGTTAGACGATAGATAACATACTAAATCATATATATATATATATATTTCAATATAAATAATATTAAAATTTATTTTAATAAATTCAATTTATTTAAATCCGTGTAATACACACGACTGTTTATTAACAGGGAAAACATCATGTAATTCAATAAAAATAATTTGAAATGATTATACAACGATCTTTTTCTTTAGGTCAATTTAATTACTTTTATAAGAATGAAACTGAATAACTGGAAAAAAAAGTTATTACTTATGTGATAATAGTTGAAAATTTGTCCCTTATAAATATAGAATTAATGGTAGTAATGATCCTTTACTTTCAAAACAATTGTAAATTGAAGTAAAGCCAATATATTAACATGAAACATTAATTTCAATAATGATTTTTATTGTGTATATTGTATATAGGAAAATGTTAAAATGTGCACGGTGGGTAGCTCTTAGTATGTCAACCGCTAACGTGTAATAATTTCATCCCTAATCGATATATCTCTTGCTGGAAGTAACCCTGATCCCATTGATAACGAGTGGGACCAAATAATTCGATGGGGGTAGTTGCTGAACCATACCACATAGTTCCAGCAACAACAAAAGCTGCAAAAAAGACAGCCGCGATACTACTAGAGAGTACGGTTTCAATATTTCCCATACGTAATCCTTTGTACAGACGTTGTGGAGGTCGAACGCTAAGATGGAATAGACCCGCTAATATACCCAATGTACCTGCTGCAATATGATGAGAAGCTATTCCTCCCGGAACAAAAGGATCAAAACCTTCCACGCCCCACGACGGATTTACAGGTTGTACTTTTCCCGTTAGTCCATAAGGATCGGACACCCATATTCCAGGACCGTACAGGCCTGTTACATGAAATGCACCAAAACCAAAACAAGCCACCCCTTATATGAAAAGTGAAATTAATTGATGTATTGGATATCTAACACATTAGCGATAAACACATATTAACGCCTCCACATTAGGTAGGATAACAGAACTTTGTGTATATATAAAATTAATAGATAAAGTAAGAATTAGGATTGATTGGTAATATTATATGCTAGGTGTCCTGTATAGGCCCATAAATACATCGATCTATCTATATTTGCAAAAGCGTTGTAGAAAAAAGACATACTTGTAGTTGAAAAAAATATACTTAAAATATATGTCAAAAACATACTTATAAAACACATTTATTATTGAAAAACACATACTATACCCATAAAAAAACGTACATATATTTCATTGCACGTGGGATAGTTTCACAAGAGACCAAGAAGAATTCAGGTCCAAAACTATTCACTATCCTTTGTGCATGGGCATATTCTTTGTCTATTCAGTATCCTTAAACTATAACAAAGCCTACTATGTGGGTGAAGTGAAAGAAATAACTAGCAAGACTTAGCTTTCTATAAGATATTTTCTATTTTAAGAAGAACTTAACTTGTGAATTTAGTAAAAATTTTATTCATGTGATATGCTTTTAATTGTTTACATACCTAGTTTGAGGACAAAATAGTATTAAAGTTAAGGGTGCAATATAACAAAACATAATAAGTTCAAGAGGCCCAAAAATATAAGAGTTGTGGAGATGAGATGATTTAGATTAGAAATGACACAAAAACTTAGATGTATAGTTTTATGGATTCATGCAACAAGATCAACTCAATTCGGATTCGTGCTCATTTGTATTTTATTTTTTTTCCACTTTAGATATTGAGACTTTTATATTGTATTAGCGTAACATTTATGTTTTATAACTTAGAAAAAAATAAGAATTTCAGCACATTATTGGATTAGCATGATATTATTCTTACTTTTATAACGTTAGTTGCACATTTATATGTAACACAAAGGTATGACTATGTTAGTATAAAGGTGCAACTAACATCATATGAAGATATATATGTACAAATTTTGTTAAAATTCTTCCCTAAAGGTCAACATGTTCGTTTATAAAAGTCACACTAATATAACATAAATGTCACATATCTGAAGTAATAAAAAAATGGACAAAAATTTGTGAATCCAGGTAAACCTTAACTCAGTCTGGTTGCATCTGTGCACCTGATGCACAAGAGAGTGACTCGAGAAATTGAGGTATAAAACAACCAAATTGAATAATTTTACATATCACCTTCTAAGATTAATAACTCTTTTTTCTTCAATAAACTCCATTTTAAAGTTCTTAAACTATTCATAAATATTTGGAATCTTATGGGAAAAAAGAAAAGAGAAAAAACATGGGGTGTGATGGAATAGATGTGAGATGGAAAATTAATAATTTTAGGTTTAAGTAGCAACCATTACCTATTTCTTTGCTTCTATTGCAAGTAGATTTTGGGACACACTCACATGTGTAATTAGGGAGAGATTCTAGAAGGATGCCATCCCCCTCGTGCTTCTTTAACCACGTATCAATATATCTATACAAAATGTAATAGAAAATTCAGATCGTAGTAGTTATATAATGTCATCATAGTTGAATCTCCGTAACATAAGAGATTCAAAAGAAATTGATGATAAAGTAATGGAAAATTGTCTTAGATGGAAGTGTTTAGATTACTATGATTTCGATGGATTTGAAATTCATTCATAATAGTTATTGAAAATCCTCTGATTGATAATGCAACCTATGTGTGTTTTGGTTATTACCGTAACTTCTATCATTAACACGACATGTGATATTGTGGTATCAACACGACATCGTTTCATTAGGAAACACGATAGTGCATCTTATATCAAAACGACTGAAAATACAACGTCGTTATTCCAAACCCTGAAAGACGGTTGAAACGGCGTCGTTTTGGAGCACATAGGGAATATATGAGAGCCAAAATAAGCAAGCAAAATGAGTTTTGAGTTACAATGGAGAAGTGGGCCCCCTCAACTACAACAATACCACCACAATGAAGAAGATGGCAAATAGGGTTCTTTACAAATAATAGAGAGGTGTTGGGCAGACAACACAAACCTTGGTGTAAACAAATATGTCATTCATGTGTTAAAAACCTCTTAATTTTTTGTCTCCACCTATTTAATCCAGCCACCGAGTCACACCATCTTCACCTAGAGCTGCAATGATTTCAATGCGTACATTCAACATCGCCTGCAGATCACGACAATGACCACGTATGTTAGAGTAGAGAGAGGGGGGACTCGATTCAAGATCAAACAAAACTACTCAGTACTTGATACTAAGGTTATCAGAAGTCAACAAAGATATTAAGAGAAGCTTGGCTGAGCTCGATACAAAACACATTTAAAAATGGCAAAACTACTTGAGCTCGACAATTGATAATCAAAGATGCTTGATAACTATTCAATACTGCGTGTCCAACTCAATTCGATTTCTTTTCAGCCATATGTGTGGCAACAAATGATAAACCGAATCAGAATGAGCATAATAGAAGCAGGGCTTACCAGAGGATTTCTGCAGTTCACTAGCCTGCACTCTTCTAAAGAACCTTCGAACGTCCAACTCTCCCAAACATCAAATGTATGACTAGCGAATACAAATTCCATCCTCCTGTTTATCTGCATATTCGAAGTGAAAGCTCAAAATCTGAAATATTCACAGCACAAAAACAATGCTAAAAGTAGTTGAGAGTTTCTTTCACAAAAAAAACATAAAATGAACTTGTATGGTACAAGGAGGCACTCAAGGTGTAATGGCCAAAAAATTCCAAACTATACAGAATTTGCTATTTTGACCAACAGTGTGCAATTTGGACCAACGTCAGCATGGTCGAAAGTAGTTGATGTGTTATAGATGTGGGAGGCGTGCCGATGTGATTATAAGAGTATGACATTTTAATGATGCCATAGTAGGTAAAGTACATCCAATATGGTATCCACCCATATAAGCACATGCATACCCATGACTATATATACAGATACTACAATATAGATATTACACCCAATATATTCTTGACTAGGTGTACAATTTAAGAATTCGGCTAAAATTGAAGGTTAGTGTTAAATGATATGCAATCAGGATTCTTGAAATCATATCTCTGCATTTTCCACGTCCATACACACCTCAACTACTTTTGTCAAACCTAACAAACAAGTAAAATTGCACTCAATTAGCCAAATCATAGTAAATTAAAAGATAATTGGCCGAAACAGAACAATGTCACAATATTTTGAAATTTTTGGCAATTAGCTGGCACTTAATATTTAACATGAGAAAAAAATCCACATATTGGCTAATAGAACTATTGAGAATGATCAAGCGTAGCCCATATTCTATTAAACCTTGGAGAACAAAGGTATGGAATATATATGAGAGTGAGTATGTACATCAGTCAAATTACATAATAATGAGATCAATATGAGACAAACAATTAGCAAGAAGTTTCATTAAAGAGACCTACTGTACCCTATTCGACAACCATAACAAAACATTAACTAATAAATGATCTAAAACAATACCTGTAATAACTTTCCTCCAGCAGTAAATGATCTGAAACCAATCGTATCCTGCGAAATATGGAAAATGACGAAATAAATTCCTTATCTTGATTTCATTCTCTCACCATTTATCATCCAGACTAAGCCAGTTTCACCAATATTCAGGAAAAGGATCACCAAGCCAATAGAACTATCATAATACGTGGCATACAACAATAAACTAAGCTATTACCCAACATTTTGGTGTAGGCCAGCTCTATGGATCATGTCTCGTCATTGTTTTTGGTACAAAACACATGTTCTCATTTATATCAGGTGTAGTTAAGAGAAAATTAAAATTCTTATTGACATACCTTGCTTCTAGATACAACCAGAAACTGTGCTGCAGGATCTCTTTTTGTCACATTTGTCAAAGTATCCAGGAACCAACCACCCCCCTGAACCCTTTGTCCTCGATACATGGAGTGCAGGGCGTTCTCTTGCATGTAAAGCTACAATATAGCCATCTTTCAGCAGTTCACCTGATTTTTTACTAAGTTCTATACTTGATTTTAAGAGCAACTCAGGAGATAATTCTGGATTCGAGTCAACTGGTGTTTTCCTGCTCCTTGAATCTTCAGGAGAGGCAAAACGTGAACTAGAACTCAACACTTGCTCTGTGCCGCTCATAGTAGCATCATCTTCTCTGTGTGAAGAACTCTCTTTTTCAAAAGTCAAAGCTTCATCTGCTTTATTCTGAGATTTTTGCCGTCCATGCCTCTTTTTGGCTTTCTTACTAGATCGGCTTCTCTTTGTTTCAGATCTATTTGAAGTACTTTGAGACAAAACAGAACTTTGATTCTGAGATGAAGTCTCTTTTGACTGACTTGAGACCTTTTTCTGGGAACTTTCAGCTACTAACTCAACATCTTCAGCCCGTCTATCACCAACTGATCCCTGGAATGACGTTTCATTGTCTAGCATGCGACTCTGCTGATTATTGTTCTCCACCTCTTCTTCCTCCTCTTCCTCCTCGTCAGACACAGCATTGTTTGGGATCACATTATCAATGAAGAACTGCTGTAGTATTGAAATTGCCTTTTCCCTTATCTCCATCCATACTTCTTCACTATAGTCTGCACTCCTAGGAAGTATCAGAACATTGGGCATCTCCCTAAGCTGAAAACAGGACATAGTACAAGCAGTCAGTAAGCAGACAGAAAGAACAACTGTGCCCTGTGGCCTTAAGAAATGCCAAAATCATTGAAAGCCATAATTTACAATAACTATATTCTATGTATAAATAAAATTGTAGGAACCTAAAAGTAACAGTTCAAGCAATAAATCAAGTAACTTCATGACAATGTCATCACGAAATAGTACCAAACTTCTAAACTATATTTCTACACTGCATTCATACCCTAAGACTATTCATCATACCCATGCTTCCATCCATTGTGGCCCTTCAGCACCATCAAGGGCACAGCCTGCGAGCGTGCCATCAATCAAAAGTTGTTTCACAGCACAGTCGTCCAACAGCTGACTGCTTCCAGTATTTACAAGAAATGCACCTTTATAGAAGCATTGCCTTATAAGAAAGATGATCCAAAAAAACAGGTCACAGAATATTTTAATAGTGATCAAAATTAAAATAGTTTACCAGGCTTTATATGCTGTAAACAGTCTGCATTGATAATCTGAATTGTATCATTTGTCAGAGCACAGTGCAATGATATTAGGTCACTCGCAGCAAGCAAGTCATTAAGTGTATCCATCCTTCTAGCTGCAGCTGGAAACCTCAAGGAAGTTCTACTTACTTTACTATTGCCCTACATACAAATATAAGGAACAAAACCTTTTATAAGAACATACTAAGATCTCCATAGGTTAAAAATTACAAGTAAGCATCTATGGATATTGATTTCGGAAAATTTTCAGCTAACTGATCACAAAACATATCTACCTAACAAATACATACAATTAACTAAACAAGAAAAAGATCTTAAAAGTTTCATGTTCTAGCAACCAAAACCCTGATGAGCACAATAGTTACAAGTAGAATATTGCACGAAGAATATATAGTATCAAAGGAACATAACGAAAAAACAGAGTATGACATCATGAAAGTACTTAGAGCGCCGCATTTCAGTAATCGAAGCTGCAAGGTAGCAGTTTTGGACAAATAACACACATCACAATTTCCTTAAATAGAAACCAGAATCATATAGTTCAACAATATATAACTTTCATTCTTCAGCACAAAGGAAAAACTGCATCAACCTTTATGCCTGCTATACAATTTTCACAAATTGGAATAGCCCATTTTATGTAAGCAAGACTATATGACTTATCAAAACAAAACCACCATAAAGAGCATCAATATTCATAGATTTTTCCTAAGATTCACCAGTTTAACATACCTCTTGCACATCAAAATACAACACACTCATCTTAAATGCCAAGCTCCTATTAGCAAGCGACGTCGCAGAGGCAGATCTACCAACAATCCCCAAAACCAATCCCCGGCAGCGGCGCATTCCACGGCAGAGCGGCTGCACTGAGCCAAGCCATCCGGAAGCCGAGAGGGCGTGCCTCGAGAGCAGATGCGTGCGCCTAAGTAGCCCCAAAATAAGCGCCATCACAGTATCCGCCACTTCCTCGGCTCGGCTCACGTCGACGTGGATCAGCCGACTCAACCCGAGGTCAGCCGCGAGAGTCGAGTCGACGGCGCGGTCGGACGATCCTAGGCAGAGAATCAGCTGCCACGGCCGGAGCCGGCGCTGCGCGGCGCGTAGGTAGGAAGGACAGCGAGTGGATAAGAACCGCCGCCGCCGACTCGATCCGCGAGTCCGCCAGCCGGCTCAGCGGCACGTGCTCAACTTCCGCCACGCCGTCGAGGCATTCCTCCTCTAGAACTGTGTCTTCGATGCAATTAAGCGTGACTACCAAATGGCGCGACTGCGATCGAGTAGCGGCGGCGTCGCGTTGAGGCATTGCTGCCGGAGATCTCTACCTCTCTCCCACACAGTGAATCTGCGGAGTTTGCACACACCAACACGCAATTGAAGGTGCTTGATTAGTCTCCAGTTGATTTGGAAGAAGAAGAAAGTGAAAATGGAGACCCTACTCACTACACTCACTGTGTGTTTCTCTGTGTCTGTACTGTGTGTGACTATTTTTCTATTTGCCAGTAATGCCCTCGAACATTTGTTTATTTCCCGTTAAGTCCCCTGTCTTTTGTGGGAATATTCCTTTCTGCATTTGGTTTAAATTTTTGAATTATATCAGTAAAAATAAGCATTAATTATGATTTTAAAAAAAGCATTAATTATGATTTTAAAAAAAAGCACGAATTTAGTTTCTATTTTAATTACCACACAAACTTTTGTATATAACATAAAAAACGTTAATTCAACATTGTTTCAATTCGAAATAGAGTTGGACTTTTCCTATTCCAAACGACATGAAGTCCACATTGTACATGTTAATTATAAACATATAATTTTAAATACGGTCATCATGTGCATGTTAATTTATATGTCAATAATTGACTTACACATTTTGAACTTCATATCAGCAATTGAAGTTGAAAAATTCAAACGTGTCCACATATAAATTTATACATTAATAATTAATTTATACAATTTGAACTTCATATTAACAATTGAAACATGAAAAATCTCAAACATGTCTCGAATCGAATAAAATCTTGAATTGAGTGTTTTTTGTATTACCCTCAAAATTTCATTTTACGATTAAAAGTAGACCAAGTTCATGTAATTAACCTTAAAAAGAACAAAAAGTAAATAGAATGACGTATCACTTGGAGATTGGCCAAGTTGAATTTAAGAAATTTAGTGAAGTGAAAAAGATACATAAACTAAACGAAAATGATTTCATTGGCGTAAAACACAAATTACTTATTTAAAAATATACTTTTGATTTCAGTTTAAAAATGCATAACATATTTTATTCAAATCTTTCTTTTTAAATTAAAAAAAAAAAAACTTCATCAGTATCTTTATAGAAAAAACTGTTTTTCAAAATTAAAATAACTATTTTTAAAATAAAATAAAATTATTAATGTTTAAGGTTATAATGTTTTGGGCGAAGTGTACTTTCATATAAATTTCTTTGAATTTCTATTCAGTTTTGAGAATTACTCCCTCCGTCCCGGTCTAATTTGTCTACTTTGACCGGGCACGAAGCCCAAGAAAATGCAGTTGACTTTGATTGGATATGTTAACTTTATGTTTTTTGCAGTTTAATTAGAATTTAAAAGGGGAATTGAGGTGACAATTTTATAAAATGGTAGAAATGTAGGGGTAAGGGGGGGAATTTTTCTTTTGTCATTTATGGATTGACAAATTAGAATGTGACAAACAAAAATGACAGGTAGACAAATTAGACCGGGACGGAGGGAATATATGTTTTCAGTTAAATCTAATTTTGACATTCTTATATTTAAGACATTTTTAAAAATTAAAAGATAAGAAATGTTATTTTAGAAGTAAGGTGTAAAAGAGTGTCGATAAAATAGAATATTCAGATTTTTTAGATGTTAATATTATGGGAATTATGCAAGTTCAAAGAATTAGAATGATACATAGCTGAGTTTACAAGGTCTTTAAAACACACTACTAATATTAAATGTTTGAGAAGTATGAGTGATAATTTAAAAGTCGAATCATCTTCATTTAACAAAAACTTACATGAGAACCCACAAACTAAATCTATTTTCATAAATTAATATGAGTTATGTAGTGTGAACTGTGGATTGACCGTCTCACGTAAAACGATCCATGAGACGGTCTCACATAAGTCTTACTCTTCCTTTAAACGAGCTATAACCTCGTGACATCTTAGTTCCAAGAAAAATAAAAAAAACAAAACTCTACTAACAAAACACTTTTAAAAAGTACAAGATGACTAACTGAGAGTCTGAAACAAGGGATCAACACCCTCATACAATATGAGATTTTATGCTTGAAAAAACAAGCAAAAACCACACATGGACAAAATAGCTAGAGAGAGAGAATCAAGTCAGATAATATGAATGATTTGGAGTCCCAAATATGTTTCCACAATCTCAATTGTAAACTCAATGGAGTAGAGAAAATAGTCTACAACAGTAACAGATCAAGAAGACCTCAGATACAGCAGCAAGTACGCATAAATGCATCGTGCGTTCTTCCGTTTAGCAGGCATTAGGATATTTTATTTAAGCATGAATTGACTTCACTAATAGTTTGAAGCAAGTAATATTGGAGGAACTCACGGATTAGAGGATCATCGCCTGCCTATCATTCATTTGGACTCGCATCTTCTGATGGTGGTGTACTTCCGTCTACACAGATTCTCATGATTTAGTTGACAAAAAAAAAGACAGCTAGGTTTCGAGGGGGGAAATATATGGTTTGAAATTCGAAGTCTTTCTTCAGCATAACTATTTATCGACTATAACTTTTTCCAGGGAATAGAAAATGAGAATTTAGACAAAATATATTGATTTGACGATGTTTCTCTTAAGAAATAGCAAAATTCAGCATACCTTCGCCTTCTGATGGTGCATAAGGAGATTTACGGTACCGCGTTTGCTGCTGTGTTGGCTAGAATGATAAATTTAAAATAGAGAATGTGTCATGACATGGGCAAAAGAGACAATAAGCAAATACATAAAGTTCTGATCCGACTTTGTGAATGAAACAAGAAATAATTGCAGCATAAGGTATAAAATACTGCTAGTTTACTGCTGAATACTGAAAATTTCAGAGGCTTCACTGCATAACTTTATTAGACTCATTAGATTTTGAAAGGACTAGGACTTAGACATCATAGTTCAGACTCTCAGACGAAAACCTAAAGCTATAAACCATGTGATAGTTCAACTATAGAAAACTCTATTGAACTGGGGTGATAAAGTATACTATTAGCAACTGGAAGGGGAGGGGGGGGGGGGCGAGGGGGGAGGACTTCAGAGTCCACTTTTAAGAGCAAGGCTGGAAATGATATTGTGTGCTGTAAATGAAAGCAGCAGAAATTAACCAGCATGGATGAAATAAGGAATTATAAATCCTAAACCTCCTTAAACGCATGATGATTTATGTAATTAGTTGCTATTGAAAGAAGAATATTTGTGATTGATTACCTGTAACTTTGGCCGCAAAGCCTCAAGTGGTCCTTTGGGCTTCGCCACACCTTGCTGTGGTCATATAACATTGATCACTATCACAAGCTTCAAGAATGCAAAAACAGTGGAAATAACAGAACGAGTACCTTCCCCAAGGCCCAATCAGCAGAGTCAAAATACGCTCGTTCATGATCCTGACGCCAAATGGAACCATTTAGAAATAATTTCACATACATAAAAAACTATGCAAGAAAGTAATCAGTACCTTAGAAATCAGAGGTGGTTTCTTGGGCATTATTCCACCATATTTTTTCTTAACAACTTCCTCCTGCAAAAAGAACACGTAACGAACTTAGTCAAAACAGGGACATTGGATGCATTTAAACGATACCCGAAGTAGATGATCAGAACACAACTTCCTGCTGTGGTGAGGGCAAGGATTTATCAGCATCCTCCATGACAACTTCTGTTTGTTCTTTGACTTCCTCAGTGCCTGACATATTATTGCCACAACACCGTACAAAGAACACCTGTAAAACAAGAATCACCATTTCATCGATAGTTCAAGACGTCAAGTCTACATGACACAACTTATTCTTAAAATATTTGACCACACAATGATCGAAGAAACCATATATATCACATTTTAACTATTCCTTCAAGGGAAACACAAGCCATGCAGGGAATATGCATCACACTTGTAACACCATCATACCAATTTAGTCCATCAATTTCATTAATGTTTATCCACAAAGTTCAAGGTTGCAAAAGTTAGATGAGCATCTGATATTAGTTTGGAAGGAGGGGGAAAAAAGGAGCGGCTCAAATAATGTGCAATTGTATTGTAATTGTATCTTCAGGACATTGTAAAGTAGGGCTCTTAACCCATTGTATGGTTCAATAATTGCACAAATACACAACTACGAAACGAGTCCTGAAAGCTATAATACTGAAAACGCTGGTTTAGAAAATAATAACTCATTCTTAGTGTCGCTATTTGATATGGCACATCGCTACCCTTTACTAACCCCAGCTGATAATCATTTCCACGAACATAAAACCCGTCTTAAAATTCCCAGAACTTCAGCTTCGTTTTAATGTCATCAATGCTGAACAAAGCATGATCTTCAACCACTCAAAAACCTATTGCTTCCCACATGAAAATGCACCACTTCACATCAAATTCCAAAAGAAAAAGGCCACAATTTCAATTTTCAACTCCGGGTTGAACTTTACCATGAAAGTAAGTGTCTATATTCCAACTTCAACAAGACACCAAAGCAATGAAAAGTTCATAGTACTCAGCAATGAAAAATCATTCCTACTGTTCATTATCGAACACGAATTCATCTAACCGCAGAATCATCAAAACTGAAAGACTGAGCTATAATCTTCACCATATGATCAAACAACAAAATTCATAAATTTCTTATTCTATTGCCATCAATTTCACTATATCTTCATCAGCCTAGATCCTGGGAGATCTTCCCACAAACTATTAAATTAATTTCAGTAACAATACGAATCGAATTAAGCTACAAACATGCAGCAAAAACTATCAAACGAACTAGAAACAGATTTGGGGGAAAAATAGTAATAATAATACACACATTCATATAAAACAATTAATCAAAGATCGATTTCGCACAAAATTGATAATTCAAACAGATTGAAAACACAAATTAAATCCAGAAAAAAATAATTGAAAGAGAGAATACCTAGAGAGTCAATCCAAACCTCTTTCCAGTTCAGATAGATCGTGAGTTTGTGTGTGTTTTCGAAAGAGATACTGTTTGTGAGCAGTAGAAAAATAAAACATTAAAAATAATAATAATAAGATGAGAGATATAAAATTCCATTTATGTCCTTCAATTGCAAGGTTTTTTTTTTTTTTTTTTTCTTTTTTCAGAATTTTGTAAAAAGTACCTCTTAGTCACTTGTACGTTGGTCACTTGGTCTACATAAACCACATTGATATTATTATACCTCGGATCCGAACCATCCCAAGTAGGCATTTGTGGTGGATCTGGAGGGGTCGATTAGGATTCGGGCAAGCCAGAGCATCGAGTTGGAGCTAACTAGACCGAGCTGGACATTTGTGGTCGAGTTGGGGCTGGCTTGAACCAATTGAGCTGGTCAAGGCTTAGGTATGTGCTCGCTTCTTCGAGAAGTATATTACGAGAAGAATTTCATAAATTCAAAATGTCTCACATAAATCTACACGTCAACAAGTATAACATGTCTATAGTTGAAATTTAAGTTAATGATCACTTTGAAAAATGAATAAATTGAGAAACCATCATCAAAATATATAAGCTTTCAATCGTTTTGTATATTATTTTAGGAAAAACAATATAAGTCGAATCAAACACCAATTGGTTTGTCATTAAGGATTACAAAACCTTTAATTAAAACACCTTCTTAATAAAAACAAGTTTTCATCGTAAATAAAAAAAAACATTAAAATTGGGGGAAAAAAAGGTCCCTTAAAATTCTAATGATCTAGAATTTTATGTTGCAGGATGAATATGAAAAAAAATAAAAATATTATACAGAAAATGGTGACTTTTTATTGGGATAATAGGGTAAATCTGAAAGAAAATAAAATCAATGCTAAAAAACTAATAAATATAGTTAAGATTTAGCTTCTAGAACGACATTTAAGTGATACCTGAATAATATACAACACAAAATTCAAAGATATGTTCATTTGAGTATATAAACACACTATTTTCCACCAAAATCTCTGATACATGGGGGCTGATATAAACAAAATCTTTGATCTCTACAATGTACTTACAAAGTAGCAATTTATCATACACAGAATGGCAGAATGGCTACTTATTTGGACACTCGAAAGAACAACAAAATTTGGCTAAAATGTCTCAACAAGACGGGGGAAAAGGGGGGGAAAATTACTACACAAAATGAACTGACCGAAATATTAAAGACGATATACATCTAAGAGAGACAAAGAACGAAGATACAGACCACATTAACAGACCATCCACATATTAACCCAGCATTCCTTGTGGCAAACCAGGCCGACTATTTAACATTGCTACACGAACATTTTGGGGTGGCCCGTGATGGAAGAACTTTGGCAGCATAGATTGAAGCAGCACCTTTACCAGAAACAGGATTCGTATAGCTACATTATGTACTTCTCACGTCCTCAGGTGCATTATAGTGTTGTATACTTCCATCTATAACTGGATGTCTATCATGATTTTTCTAAGAGAGAGAGTGAAAATTAGAAAAACCTCCTCCTGAAACCACGAGTTGTGGCTTGATATGATCGCATGAGCAGCCCGACACCGATTCCAACGCCTAGGCACATCCCAAGCCCTATTCCAACACCTACCCTTACACCAGCGTTGAACCATGTAAGCTGGCCGTCTTCACCTGCGTACATATCGTCAGAATAATAGCTGTATCCAACTTTCCCTTCTAACTCCTCATCATCCGTATCAGCAGCTGTCATTAACTGCAGAAAACCAGCTGATTAACATTGGAACTCAGAAGACCAAATAATATGCAGAGCACTGAAGGTTAACCGTGTTATGGGCAGCCATACTCAAGATCTCGATAGTGGTTTACCATGGTAGATGGACAATATAGCAAACTAGACATAGAAATCAATCAAACAAGATTATCTACTGGGAGGGCATAAAAATAAATTTCTCCAGCATGCAACCTCAAAATACGCAAAAACGGGGCAAATAGTAAAAGTATCTCCAAAGTTTTCCAAACTTGCAAATATTATATTATTTGGATTTTCTCTTTTAAATTGGGCGATTGGGGGGTGGGGGGAGGATTGGTAAGAACCAATATCAACAAGTCATGTGAGAAAGCCCATGAAGTGTTGGCTTGGACTAATTAGACACTTCAACCTTTCTGTCATGCTCTTCCAAAGACAATAATTACTCTGCTTCACCTCAATCAAACTTATAGAATCTCTGATGATGAGGTTGTATGAAAGAATTCCTACAGTATAGAAGAATATAGTTGTCCTACGTCTACAATTGGATATCCCAAAGCTAATTTTGAAAAATAGAATGTTTTTTCCCCAAAAATAAAAAAGCAAATACTCTCGATTGAAGTAATCATATACTGCTCAAGCTTAAGTAGTCAAAAGCAAAGGCTCACTCAGGTCAGAAAACTCCCATATCACCTGAGACACAAGTTTTAAAAAAAGTGTGCCTCAGCGAAGCGAGGGAACCATTCTGGAAACATTATCTATGTACTTTTCACATATGATTAGAACATGGAAGTACAATAAAAAATCAAAAATGTGCATCAATAATGACAAATTGAAACTTATGTGGCCAGGGGCTTAAAATTAGGTACACATATCAAATATAGGAACATATCTAGGAGCCCAACCTTTAATATTTTGGGATTCATGATACGTAAACACGGCTAAAAGGGATACAAAATTAGGATACAAGTACGGGGATACGACTATACATCAAACTACAAATTTTGAAGTCTAAAGCACTAAAATAAACAACAACATAACATCACATAAATTGAAAAACTTCATCAAAGACCCTAGCATGGGGGTACAGCCATTTTTAGAAAAGTAGGAGGTGTTCACTCCTATAATGAAGGATTCGTACGGAATCTACATCCATACCTACGTCATACCAAAGGACACAGGTACTCCATTTTTAAGAGTCCAGGCATTTGACAGCATATAATCAAGAACTCACATATGATTGATCTAAATAAAGAGACAAAGAAGAAAGTCCTTTAATGCAATGAGATTTTCATAATCCAGGAAACTAGGTACTTCAAATCAAAAGGTAAAATACCAAAGCTATAACCTGAGATAATCCTCCTCGGAGTCCTCATTACTAAAATTTTTGACAGTATCTCCACCCTTCTTATCTTCTATCATTAAACATCTTCAGTTTCACATGAATCCTCCTCACTCTCTTTAACACGAATAAAGAACGGTAGATTTTTCATTCTTGACCATATCTCTATTTAATTTAACAACTGCTTGAGTAAATGAGCTCTACAAACAAAGTTTTGCACCAAGCCATAAACAGTGGGAAGAAGGCACAAACACTGTCTAAAGGTAATTTCAGCAATGCCCAAGAGACAAGACATACATGTGGCACCGTTTAGCACTGTGCCCAACAAGGCACGCGCTTTATAGCCTAACACTCATACAGCGAGGGAGACAAACAGTTTTGAGACACTGCACCATCAGAACTAAGATCCACCAACAAAATTATACTCTATGTCAAATACGTATCAAGTTTAAGAATCCTAGTTTTTGGCCTACTTTCCTACATTATTATCCAATTCAGATGATTTCTTTCTACTCGTTTGAATAGAATTAGTCACTTCACCCTCAGCCACTTAATAGTTCCATCATCCCTTTGCATTTGCCACGGAGTAAATGGCATCATCTTTTGAAAACCCAAGATATTCGTAGCAAGATACTGAGAATTTTGGGATGCACATTCATTCTAACTCAATATGAAGCTATCAGAACAATAACAAAGTCCCACCTTATCATGAACAAATTTAAAGAAGCATAATCAACTCTTGAAAAATACCTGCAATTTCCTCTGTCTCACCAATCCATTACACAAATTCCTTTGCTCCTTCCCCGTCTCCTCATCCTCCGGAATTGCATCAAGCACCACTCCTTGCCTCGCCTTCTTCCTTGGACTAACCAAAATCGTCTTCATCAAGATCACCGGCGTCCCCGAGCAACACCCGGCTATATAAACCTCAATCGACGGAGAACCCACCCCTTTCCTTGATTGCAGAAGCGCCGAGCTCCTATTTGTAATGGGTGTCGCCACATAGCATTCCAAACTCCACCCAGATTTCGAATCATTTTCCGACGTATTCTCATTACTCCACGCCGCCCCTGCATCAGCTCTCTCGAGCGACCCACATAGGATCAAATCCAAATCATCCCTCTCTTCACAGACCTCGAATTCCACGGGCCCCGAGATCTTCACACTATCGGTGCTGACGTAGGTCACCTCGGACGAATCCTTGTTGACACGATCGCGGCGAAGCGCAATCGAAACGGCGTCGGATGAGGGGATGCGCACGCCGTTTATCTCCAACGAAACGCCGATTTCGCGGCGGAGGTGGCGCAGTTTAAGCTGGTCGGGGAGGCTCTCCACCGCGCAGGGTGCGATACGCACGTAGAAAAGCCGAGTCTCCAAGCAGCCACCGGTGAAACTCGGAGGAGGTCTGTAAATTGAGAGCTGTAAATCATCGTCGTTTTTGTCCATTTTCAAAACCCTAAGCTTCGAACAATCGAAATTGAACAATTTCGACGATAACTCACGGGTTTGGGGTTCAAATTGGGGAATTCAGGATCCTGGAATCGAATTAGGGTTCTTTGAGGGGAATTCGGAAATCGAACTTGGAAATTATCGAGAGAGAGAGAGAGAGAATGAGCAAGGACAAGTGGAGAGTGTGCGCCACACGCGTCAAGCGCGGGTGGGCTTTGGAGGAAATCTAAGTGGGCCCAACCATGTGGGTCACATAGTATGGACCTGTGGTTCTCTGCATCCCAGCACAATCCACCCAGCAATTCGGGTTAGGGCTCCAATTGAATCGGCCCGAACTGAAATTAATTCAATCGTTTTAGGCCCGAATCGAAGGTTTATTTTATAAGATTACTCATTCTTGGTAGGGATGTTAATGAATTTAAACAGCTCGTGATTGTATAATCGGGTTACGTCATTGAGCAAACATTTATGATAGGGTTCTACTCGTTTCGAACGGAACAATTGTGTTAGATTTAAGTCGAAACTTTATTTATCAAATTTACTCACTTTATATGGATGTATGATTGAATATTCAAGCCACATCGTATAGTGAAAATTCATATTGGGGCTTCAACTGAATCGGTCCAAATTAAATCTAGGGTTTAGGATCGAATCATCTTAAAAAAATTGTGTATAGGACTCAATTGAATTGATCCGAACTAAATTTAAATAATTGGTAATAGATTTAAATTGGAATTGAATTTATCAACTTTACTCATGTTTTATAGGATTGAAAATAAACTGAAACGACTTGTGAATGAACGAGTTACGTCGTCCAAAAATTTAGGTTAGAACTTTAATCAAATCCACCCAAATATAAATAACGTCTTAAATATAGATTGAAATTTAACTTATCGACCCATAAATATTGAAGTTGATAAATACATAATCAAGTTAAGTTCAGATCTTTTCGGGCTGGGTCAAACTCAATTCTAATGGGTCATGAACTTGACCCGCCCTTTTATATAGAATGAGTGGCCCAATTAGAATTGGAGCCCACTTAATGGCCCAAACCACAAATATTACAGAATGAGACATTTTGTACTTATTTCTATTATTTTCCCTTGATTAATTCATTTTAAAGAATTTGATGAGAAATTGTACAAATGGGCCACAAAAATTGCAGTTATTAAGTGTCAATTCATAAATATATTTGAAGGCTATTGGACCTAAGTGAATTGTGACCAAACAATTCTCTTTATATCATTCAAATATAACTAGTGGCCCATATAGACCTATTTATTGAAAATATATAGGCCGGCTATTTTCCAACCACATCTTTGACTAAAAAGTGAAGCCCTAAATTCCAAAATAGTATGAATTCAAGATTGTAATGTGTAAGTTTTAAATAAATGGAAAATGAATGTCTACGTAATATATCGTTATTGACTTATAACGATTTCATTCTCTTATTATATAAAAAGTGAAATTAAGTGATATTTCGAATACCTGATACATTAATAATGTGCACGTATTAATGTGATGATGGGTAAGGATAGCTGATAAGTAAATATGAAATGTTTGAAATCTTAAAATATGTCTACAATTTACAATATTTATGCAATAGATAAAAGGTGTATAATTGTAAGCTCAACAAAACTTTATCTCTATGGTTATGAATATTCAAAATAATGTCTATTAGAAATTGAATGAATGTGCTATAAACTTCAATAGATATCCAATTTTTGGGGGAAAAAAAAAGTTCTAGGCAAGTAGTAGTTGTAGTACTAATAATAGTAATAGTAATAATATCATTATAGTCAATATTGTAGGCACAATACAATCTGATTTTAAGAATTTTATAGATGATAAATCTAATTGAAAATTAACTAGATCGATTCATAAAATCTACAAAATTAATGTTGTCAATATATAATCAAATCGTAATAATAATAATAATAATAATAATAATAATAATAATAATAATAATAATAATAATAATAATAATAATAATAATAATAATAAGTATAATTTATAAATGAAGTAGGATATATATATATATATATATATTACGAATTAATGCAACACCATACTCTTAATAGATATTGTGATACAATATTTAGTGGGAGGAAATTATAACTAGCTTACCTTTTTTTTTTTTAAAGATTATTTTTAAAGTCAATATTTGAAACTATTCATAATTAATATAATTTGCACCACTATATTATACCTTGTACTAAAATTAGTTGCTCGTATTATCATTAAAGTAGTTTGTACCATCATATTACACTATCGGATGAATATTAATGTATTCTCTACTGTCATATTTAAGCGTGTATTACTGTATACTTCAGTTTGTACCACTATATATTTAAATTGGTACCACCAAATCTTAGAAAGATATAATTAGATAAAAATCATTCCACACAATTAAAAAATAAAACGAAATCTGATAACTTAATTACAAAAAGATGTTTCTAAGTAAAAACCTGGTTAAAATTAAAGAGGTCCCTCACATCACTTTAATTTATATATTTATTCTTGACAATAATGAAGTAATTAATTAAAAGCATATATTATAATTTAGGCAAAACAACTTCATTATTTTCCTCACATAAAATAGCTGTAATTAATATGTGTATGAATAAAATACTTATTATTTACATATTATATATTTATTTTGTAATCCAATCATAAAGTATAAATCTTTTAAGACAATCTTATGGATCTAATTTCATGAGACATGTTAATTCACAACTCATAACATATAGTATAAGCTCACAATTTAAAAAATAACTTTTATAATGAGTTTGGATTACAGATGTTGAAATTCGTCTAACTATAATGATTTTATATGAATTGTTGTATTATTAGAGCAATCCAACACTGCTCTAGACAAGCGTCTGACATCATTTTTTATGAATATATGAATATGGCACCACACTGTGCAACGTTAAACTATTTTTTCTTATCTTATTTTATTTTATTTTTATTTCGTGGGATAAACTATATGAAATTTGAGATAACATAAACGTATTTTTGTCAACATAATTTGTAATATAAAATATTTTAAGTAACGAGGTGGTAATTTGAACAACGTGAGTAATATAAAAAATTTAAATTAACATGAGTGGGCAAGTCTCAATATGGATGGTAAAAATTCGAGAATTGGGAAGCAATTACATAAAATTACTAATAATATATTAAAATACATGAAAATATAACATAAAACTTTACTGAAAATAAATTAATATACGTGAAAATAAGATATGAAATTACTGAAAATTGATTAAAATGCAAGAAAACAAGTTATTGTTTTTTATTTTCATTTTACTTTAAATCTCATCAATTAATCATATAATTTTTTATTATTAAATTTAGAATATAAAGAGTAAAAATTATATTAAATAATGTTCACATGTGTAGATATCCTAATAAATTAGAAAAATATGATTAAATAAATTAATAATTATAAATATAATAAAATATTATTTTTTTAGTGCAGGATTTAGTGTAGACTACTAAAGATAAAATATTGTTCCTACACTACTTTAGTAAGATGATTTTTTTTAATTTTTTTCACTAATTTAATGCAGATTCTGCACTACTTTAGTGCAAAATTTGCACTACTTTTTTACACTAAAGTAGTGCAGAAATAGTATACTCTAATGAGATGAACTATTTCTGCACTACTTTAGTGCAAAATATAGTGCAAATTCTGCACTAAAGTAGTGCAAGGTGCTAGTGTTGCTATCATATCATACTCCGAATATTATCTTCTTTACGCATATTTCTTTAATTTTATTATAAGAATCAATAAAGCTAATCTTGTAGACACAATCCAATTATGTAGCGACTGAATAAAAATCCGATTAATTCAAATTTACGACAAACGTGAATTTGGCTTTCACGCGCTAATATCCGCATCTAAATATTCGTTTTAGTAAAATGAATAACAATAAACAAATTTCTAATTTTTACCCAAAGAATAATATTTTCAAGTTTACTAACTCGTAAATGTACATTTAAGAAAATGATCATCTACGCATCATGAAGTGTTTTATGTATTAAAACCATAAAAATCATTGACATTAATGATTGTGATTTGGGCACGTGGTCTACAAACACATGCAGAATTTGATGTGGCAACATGAAGTGAACCCCTACGTGGCACGTATTCATGACGCACGTATCAAACGCGCGTGACTCTATTACAAGGCAGCTTATAATCTACTATAATAACAATAATAATTTTAGTAAAACAACAACAAACAAAATTTCCAATTACTAAATTTAATAAACAAATACATAAATATTAATATTTAATAAATTTAATTTTATATTTATTGTATAGAAATTCAAAAGAAAAAGTAAATAGATAAATTTATTTATATATTTCCATACTATAATAATAGAGAAAAAGTTTGAGATATTTACATAAATGTTATTTTCTCAACAAAAAAGTGTCACATCAACGTATTTTTATTTTATATTTTTTATTATTTAATTCATTCAATTTATAATATATATATTGTATTAGTTTATTCTTATTTTATTAATACTAATTAAATTATTTTTTATTGAATAATTTCTTATACACCAACAATAGATAATGTTCAAACATAATTGTATCATATTTAATATAAATATAATTTATAAATAAGTGTAACACTATTAAAGATGCGTATATACATATATGTATATATATAATGTATTTAGTGTGAAATTATATGTCATTCTAAGTATTTTTTAAATTAATATTTGTAAGTGTCCCATCAACAAATTTTTTTTATTTTTCATTTTTTACTATTTAATCCATTTGATATAATAATATAAATATTGTATTAATTTATTCTCATTTTATCGATCTTAATTAAATTAATTTTTATTGAAGAATTTATTAAAAATCAACAATAAATATCCAAACAATAATTTCAATAATAAATATTAATTTGCATGAGGATAATGTATATATCATAATAATATAAATTAATAAATAAATATAACACTATTAAAGATGTGTGTATATACATATATGTATATATCATATGTATTTAGACTGAATTATATGTCATCTTAAATATTTTTTAAATTATAAATATCTCATAATCAAATAAAATTTTAGTCTTTTACTTTACACTTAGAACTTCGTATATTTTTATATGAGAGTGCACGTTTTGAATTTATATGGTGCACCTGATTATTTAAATTGTATGTTTAGTTTCTAATTATATTGTCGTCATCATGATTGTAGACTACTACTACATTTTGATTTTATGTTGAACTTAAATTGTAATGATCAATGTCGTGCTATATGAATTAATTTATGTGATATTTATAAATGAATAATTATATGTCATTTTCGATGTTAAGCGATATTATAAAAAAATTATAATTCAATTTATTTTGAAATAAAAGGTTGAAAATACATAATTGACAGTGCTTGCATCAAGATCCTACGTAAAATTTCTAATTTTATCGTGTAATGTTTTTATATATACATACTCACACACACACATGTATTTAATTTAAACAATTGAATTTGATTTTTAATTTATATTTTTTTAGTATATTTAATTTAAGTGACTGAAGATATTAGTTTGTAATACAGATGATAAAAAAAAAAATCAACTATAATTGTTGTGTATAAAGAAATTTTAAAAAAACTTGCAAACTTTACAGGTAGAATTTACAATTTTGATTTGAAGATCATGATATTGATATTTTTGTTTTTAGTATTAATCATAGATTAGTGATTTGGATGTGTATAATATAAATATATTGTTGTGAATTGAATTATCTTAAGCAAATTTATACTTTTTTGGTTATTAAATATTATATTGTCCTTTATATACTGAAATTACTTACACTATATTATGAAATAATTAATATTTACCAACATTATATCACAAAACGCGTCGGGTGCGAGTACTAGTTTTACTAACTCGGAAATATTTTAACCATAAAATCATTAAAATTAATTTCACATTCAAAATCAATGATTATGATTTCGACACGTTGTCTACACTCGCACGCAGAATCCAAGGTGGCACACGAACAGGACCCCATGTCGCACGTATTCATCACGCGCGCGTGACTCATTTACATGTCAGCTTATAATCTACAATTTTATTACAAAATTATACTAATAATAACTATTATAATTATAATAATTTGAAAAAAGAAAAAAAAAAAAAAAAGGGTCTATATATATGGGAGCTTTACTACCACAGTAGTTATATACCGACGTCCGTCCCATTCCCAGAGGAGAAACCTGCACTGATTCTCTCTCTCTCTCTCTCTCTCCTCTCTCTACATATAGAGAGAGAAAGTGGAGGTGTGCAGCACTCTGTTTTCACTTTTCTTGAATTTCTTGTTTCTTATTTCTGCCATTTTTTTGTTGTTTGTACTAACAATCTTGTCTTCTTTATCAAGTAGCCCATCATTCTTAGCTTCTGTCTCTTTCTCTCACCATTTTCTTCTCCTTTTTTCTTTCTTTTATTTACCTATTTATTTCATCTCATATATTCATTCCCCCTTCTTTGATTTCTCTCTGTTTATTTTTATCAGAATTAATCTGCATTTTTCAGGTGGAGATAAATTAATCTTTGAGCTCTCTGAAAAGCAAAGAAAAATGAAGGTTACATTCTCTCTCTCTCTCTCTCTCTCTCTCTCTCTCTCTCTCTTGTTGCATGCATCTCTTTGCTATGATTCTTTATGGGCTTTATTTCTTTTGTTTATTGAATTATCAGCTTTTGTAGAATTTTGTTTTGTGAAATGGTTGTTGCTTTGAAGAATCCAATCTTGCTAGATTCTTTGCCACTAATTAAATTTGTTTTCCATTACAATTTTACATTTTTGGTTTTTAAAAAAATAGAAAAAAAAAAGTGTGTTCTTAACAAATTCGGTTGCTTAATTTTAATTTATTTGAAATTTTGCAGAAATTTGTGCTGAAATTGGAAGTGCAAGATGATAAAGACAAGAGAAAGGCTATGAAGACTGTGTCTTCTCTTTCAGGTAGGTGAACCTAATTTAATTCTCATCTGCAAATGATCAAAAATAAAAATAAAAATAAAAAGTTTGATTTAATCTTAATCTTCTTTGTCGAAAAGAGTCTTAGGACGTCGTGGTTCTGATATCACTTGTTAGATTCGATTGCGTCTATTTTCCTTATTAGGTCGAGCAAATTTGTGTAGTTAATTATAGAGTAAATAAAAAAAATTATGTGTTTCCTATTTATGCATTTGGAAGGAAGTAATTGAGGTGATGAATGTCGTTTCAAGATTTGAAATCGAGTGTATTCTGATGAAAGAAACGAAAAGATTGGGAAGAGGATTGGGGAATCGACTAGGGCCGTGGTGCTATGACTTTTTGTAATGTGGAGATAAGATTGATACTAATGGTAGTAATGAATGGATTGATTTAAAATTCAATTGCTAATCGTATTGAATAGGAGACGACTTTATGAAGAATGAAAGAAAGAAGCAATAATGATCGTTTTCCCTTTTCGTTTTAACAATGTATGTGTAATTCATACCGGCTTTCTAACTTAAACTTGTCATACCAATGTGAATAGTTTTGGATTTGGCTTTTTGTAATGTCAAGGTAAGATTGCAAATTATTCTAGGAATGAATAAATTGGTTTGATATTCAATTGCTCTAATCGTATTGAATACGAGACGGCTATATGAGGAATGAAAGAAAGAAGTAATAATGATCGTTTTCCTTTTTTTGTTTTAACAATGTATGTGTAATGCATACCAGTTTTCTAACTTAGAGTTGTTGTACCAATGTGAATTATTGTTTTCGATTTGGCTTTTTGTAATATCAAAATAAGATGCAAATAATTCTAGGAATGAATAAATTGGTTTGATATTCAATTGCTCTAATTGTATTAAATATGAGAGGCGACTTTACATGAAGAAAGAAAGGTGTAGTAATGCTCATTTTCCCTTTTTGTTTTCAAACCGGTTTGCTTGCTTAAAGTTGTACGAATGTGAATTATTGTTTTCGATTTGGCCTTTTGTAATATCAAAATGAGATTGCAAATAATTCTAAGAATGAATAAATTGGTTTGATATTCAATTGCTCTAATCGTATTAAATGTGAGAGGCGACTTTACATGAAGAAAGAAAGGCGTAGTAATGCTCGTTTCCCCCTTTTGTTTTCAAACCGATTTTCTTGCTTAAAGTTGTACGAATGTGAATTGTTGTTATTTGATTTACGAATGCTTAGTATAACATAATCACTAGAGTGTACATAGTGTAAAGTAGATAGAAATACGATTCAGAATAGACGATTAAGTGTGGGTTGCATTGCGACTTTTTTGTCATGTGTAATAAAATACGAAAATCTCCAACCTGAGTTCATATATGCTTGAGATGAGTCTATCGGAAAAGCATCATAATAATGTCGTAATGTTTAAAATTGATTTATGCTCAAGATCTAATCCATACACACTGGGATAAAGGCTTACTCTTTTCTTTTTTATCGTTTCACATCAATGCTGCAGGAATTGATGAGATCAACATTGATATGAAAGGAAAGAAGCTAACCGTGATCGGAACTGTCGATCCGGTGATTGTGGTTAGCAAGTTGCGCAAGAACTGGCCGACGGACATTGTCTCAGTGGGCCCCGCCAAAGAACCGGAGAAGAAAGAAGAGCCCAAGAAAGATGATGAGAAAAAGGAGGAGGGGAAGGAAGAGTCGAAGAAAGAAGAGCCCAAAAAAGATGACGAGAAGAAGGAAGAGGTGAAGAAAGACGAGGACGAGAAAAAGGCTGATGCAGAGCTCGTTGTCACGGCGGCAATGCCGTACCGACAGTACTATTCGCCGATGAACACATACTACTATATGCATCACAGCATTGAAGAGAATCCAAATGCATGTGTTATTTGCTGAAAAAAGGTTAGAAAATTGGGGGAAAAGTTCTTTGCTTTCTGCTTGGTAACAATTGTGCTCAAACATGGACATGGATATGCTAAGGGTACAATGGTCTTTTAAGGGTTTTGCCATGTGTTTGTACATAATTTCAATAAATGCTTTTCTTTATAATTCTATTTATTTAAATATTGGATTTTATTAGTCATATATTTGTTAGTTGAGATCTTTGCTGGAAAGTTGCAGTGGAGCATGTAATTTTCCTAGTGTAATTTCTTGATGAAGACAAAAAGTTTTGTAGAGAGCAAAATAATAGTGTGACAATTCAATTATGATAGAGACAAAATTGAATTTCTACTCATATCTTATTATTATTATAATAATTATTTTAAATAAGGATATATTACAAAACACAAGTCAAACTATAACCAATTTTACACTTATATAACCAAACTTTGAAAGTTTACTGTATAACCATCTACTTTTGCAAATTTACCACATGATGACCGTCAAAATGTCATCGCTGACCGAATATACTCCAAATATGCTTAGATATTCGACAACTGTGAAGGAATATTCGAAGCATATTCCACTGACAATTGACATTTTGGTGATCATGTGGTAAATTCGCAAAAGTTGGCGGTTATACAGTAAATTTTCGAATATTTAAGTTCAAAAAATGATAATAATTTGATTTGAGTTTTGTAATTTACTCTTTACATTATTACACTTGTTGACTCTATACCTATTGAGTTATTTATTTAAGTTCATTGTATTTTTTGTTTACACACCACAAATAGTTTATAAATAATTATATATATATAAATGATATATAGAGGAATTGGATTTTTATATTAAAAAAAACTGTTTTATGAATTTAATTTTGTGAAATAGGTGAATTTAATTTAAAATTCATATATTCATGTAAAATGGAGATTTATTTCTAAAACCAACTTTAAATTGTGAATGAGGTTATTATGTCTCATGAAATTATAATGTTGCACGTTTTTATATTCATTTTTGTGAAGATGGACATTTTCTAAAAAAGATTAGGTTTAATAGGAGCTAGCTCTTGATTTTTTGCTCTTATGTATTGTTACAATTTCATTCAGGGTTAAATTTAATTTTAGTTTATTTAAAAAGTCACTGTTCAATTTTCGTCCACCATGGAAACGGTTTTCAATTTTAGTCCAATTAAGCCAAAATCGTCACTATTTGGTCTATTTTTGTCACTATTTCATCCACCATGGAAGTGATTTTCAATTTTAGTCCAATTAAGCCAAAAAATGGACCAAATAATGATGATTTTTGGCTTAATTGGACTAAAATTGAAAACCGCTTTAATGGTGGACGAAAATTGGACAGTAACTTTTTAAATAGACTAAAATTGATTTTTTCCCATTTCATTCATAATTGCAAGTTTGAAACTATATATAAAGATTGAAATACAATATTAATGTTAACTATTTATTTTATTGTAAGCATTTTGATCGATCTCCATTGAAATCACTAATATGATCGACTACCGTTTTAATTTTTTTATTTTAATAATTATCACTATTAAATTACAAAATATATCTTATGATTTCAACCTCATGCAACTTACCAACTAACAAAGTTATTATTTAAATATAAAATTAAATAAAGATTTGACTTGTTATGTTGTTTCACACTATGATAATTTTTTTTTTGAAATATACTTTATATTATATAAAATATATTATATCTGTGATAAATAAAATAAAGATGATAGGATGATGGTGTAAAGTGGGTTCTTAATATTTAGGGGGAAAAAACCCAAAACAATTTAAATTTTAAAATCAATAAAATAGTAGCCTCAAAACCTTGAAGAGAAACAAAATGAAATGGTATATTTTTTGAAGAGTACAAAAATGGTCGGTTGAAATTTCAGACATTGATAATTGAATAGAGTTGATAGTTTTGGGGTCAATTTTGAAATAAAGTGAAAATGACACAAGATTCATCCTAATTTAGTACATCCAAATTGAAGTGGGACATGTCTGGTCCAAAATTAATGTGCCACGTCACTCACGTGTCAATATATATAGGAAAATGTTAAAATACTCACTACCGACGGCTCTCAATATGTCTACCCCTACCGTGTGATGATCTCATCCACACGCTATAAGGAGAGTAAAATTAATTGATTTGTTAGATCTCTGACACATCAATGGTGGACACATACTAATGTGTGCATGATAGTAGGGTAGCAGGACTCTCTCTCTCTATATATATATATATATATTTACTACTATGGATTTCTTAATTTATGTTGTATTCACTTTGTTAATATTTTTCTCCGTCACACACATATATTTTGGGTTAAATGTAAAATTAACTTAAACTTTTAACATTTTTTATTCGACAACCTAATTTTCTTTTTAATCAAATTACAACCCGAACTATTTAAAGTTATCAAATTGAAATTTTTGAACCATTTTCCGACAAAATGTGAACCCTAACATGCACGATGCCTCTTCTGACGAAACGTTAACCAGAAACAAGCACACTGATTTTATATTATGGTCATTTTAAATTATAATATTACAAGAGTACTCTAATCTTTTCAGCGTGCGGATCACACGCCCACGTTTTCGTCGGAAAATTGATCGAATATTGCAATTTAAAAAAAAAAGAAGTTTGGGTAAGAAAAAACAATTAATCCAGGTTTTTTTTTTTTTTTTTTGCATTTAACCCATTTTTAATGATTTTGTTGTGATTGATGTGATTGATTAAACATGCCACGAAATTTCATACACATCATTCTCACATATAAAATAACGTGAAATATAATTATAAGAGAACATATAATTATTTGATTTTCTGTACAATATTGATCTCGTGTAATATTAATTGAACCACGAACTTAAAATACATTACCAAGATCAGCCATAAATAACAGGGCCCATTAATTCTGGGCCTACTTGGAATTGGGCTTCATAAGTAGAGGCCCAATTTTAAGTTTCACAATCCCTTGGCCCATTAATTATTCTTTAGGCAATTATATTGGTGCTTTTAATCACCTTGGAGAATGACAAATAATTGATTTAATATATATATACACACACACTCAAGTATATATCATGGTTTTTTTAGAAATAAAAGTCTTCATGATTTATTCCATTTAAAATATCAACTGATGCAATATTCTTATTAACTTGAATTCTTAAATATCAAGAAAAAGATTAGGTAAATATAATAATATTAATATACCATTTATAGCATATATAGAGATAGTGCCATTCAAAGATAAACTATAATATGGAATGGAATTAAGTGGAACTTAAGATATATATCTTATCTATCTTAAAAAAAGATTAAAATTGGTGACACTATATGTATTTTTAAAAGGGTCCCACTTCTTACATGAGTTGGAGTCCATACAATTGCAATCTTATTAATGATGTTGCCCTTTTTGTTAGACTTTCACAATATTTTATAAATTGATAACAATTATAATAATAAAAAATAATAAATAATTGATATACTTGTGCACTTATTTATATATTTATAATAAAACATAAATGAGATTGTGATTGAAATTGCAAAATCCAAACTCTGTAGCAAAGCATCTTCTTGCATTTGTACATATGTGATCTCCTTTGACTTGCTTTCCATGTTGACTTTTGTTTATTTTTTCTTTAATACGGCCTCCGTCCCCCTTATCTTTACCATCTTTGACCGGCACGAATTCTAAGAAAAAACTGTTGACTTTGATGTGATGTGTTATTTTAATGTTTTTGAGTGGCAGTTTTGTAATTAATGTGTGCTTTTTGAATGTAAAGTAAGGAAAATGAAAGAAATTGAGGGGCAAGGTCGTAATTTTTTTGTTACCATTTTTGGACTGTCAAAGTTAGTTGGAATAACAAAAAACGGAAAATATGCAAAGATAGCAGGGACGAAGAAAGTATTTGTTTGGATTTAATTAAGAGAAATAATTGTCATCTTTTTTATGATTGAAATCTTTATGGGCATAGCTACTTATAGGTGGATATGGATTTAGGGGGCCACACTTCAATCAAACATTTTTATATATTACTTTTTGATATTTACTATTTATATCTTTAATTTACAATAATTCATCCCTAATGTTTTCATTATTTCATAAAATTTAGCAACTTAATTTATAATATGCTAGGACATGAATATTTATATAAAAAATCACTAATATTTCCATAAACATAAATGAGTTTGTACATATATCTTAATTTATGCACTTGATTTTTAACAAATTAAAATATTCATGCATGTATGGCATGTATATTCATTTTAAAATCTCTATCACATAAATACAAACACAAATTTTAAAATTAGATATAGATTAAAAATATAGAATACTAATTTATAGTTAAATAGCTTATCCTTTCTCAAAATCAATTAATAATTTTGTTAAAAACCAATAAAATAAGATAGAATAAAATATAGTTGTAGATTATTAGTGGGCGGCATATCGACCATATATTGTTTTAAGTCATTAGATAGTGGTAAATTGATTTGGTAATGGCAAAAGGTGTGGAGATTGTCGCTTGTGGGTCCCATTATCTTAATTAATTTCATTTTCTTAAAATAAATAATACCTTTTGTTTTGTGTGTCTAATTAATTAATTTTATAAAAAGTATTATATTAAATAAATTTATAACCACTTCGTTTTATAAAGATGGACTTATTTTTGGTTCTACACATATTAAGAAAATATCCGAAATTTCAATTATGCTCTTATCTTTCATTAATTCTAACATTAATGAAACATTTCTTTTTTGTTTCAAAGTGTGCATGGTGATTTAATATACATTTAACTAAGAGAATATACGAAGTAATGAGTTAAAAACGATACTAATATAATAAGAAGCCAATCTTTATGGGACATATAAAATATTATTTTATAGGAAAATGTTAAAATGTTCATGATGAACAACTCTTAATATGTCTACCTCTAGACGTGTAATGATCTCATTCCAAAGTGAAATAAATTGATATGCATATTATTTGACATGTCAGTAGTGGACACATATTAATGTGCACATGGTGGACAGGGTAACAAGACTATTATTTTATATCGTGAAATATTGTTACTTCATTACTCACAATCCAAACCCATTTTATAAGTGAGATTATGATAATTTTGTTATTATTATTATTATTATTATTATTATTATTATTACTACTACAAAACAACATCATATGATTAAGATTTACTTGGTTATATTATTTATATCACAATTCTATACACCAAGTGTATGGATCATGACCCATGCAACCCGGGTCATATGACCCACAAGGTGATTTGCACGCTCAAAACACGCTGTAACGCATCCACAGATTGCGATCAAACCTTAATTTCGTTCCATGACCTTTTACTTGTTTCACCTAACATTTATGTTATATTCGCATAACCTTTATATCTTGATAGTTTAATATTTTGTAGAGTAATATAAATATATATTACCTTTTAAACTTTTATGTTATAATAACTTAACCTAATTACATTATAATAATTTATATTTTGTATAATACTATAACATTTATATTTTTCAAAGGTTATGATAGTTGTACAAAAAGAATATATCAATATAACATAAATGTTAAGTTATAACAATATAAAAAATTTCAGTTATATTACATGATTGAAAAAATATATAACTAAGGTTTTAATACCTTTTAAACCTTTAGGTTGTAATAATGTAACATTTACGCATAATAATATTTACCTTTATGTTATATTAACATAACCTTTATGTTATTCTTTAAGTACATAAAGGTTTATATATAAAAGTTACATCAACATAACATAAATGTTAATTATCATAACGTAAACGTTTTCAGTTATATTATCTTACATTTTATATTCAAAAAAGTTTAAGTATATTAACTTCAAGGTTATAATATTAGTACACAAATGTTATACTCATATAATATAAATGTTATGCTCGTATAACATAAATGTTACCGTATAAGAAAAAAAGAATTGGTGCGAATCTGGGTCCGATCTGACCCGACCCGACCCGACCCGCGGGAGCCCAGTTGCATGAATCTATATCTATGCAATTGGTGCACAAGAACAATGTTCTATTTATATTACTGCTGTTTCAATTTAAGTTATTAAAAAATAATCGCTGGCTTTTTTTTTTTAATCTATAGACTTTGAATATTTAGATACTTTTTACAAAATTGATGATCAAATAACAACTAGAGACTATTTTTCATACATCTCCACTCGATTAAAACCTATATATAATCGAGAGAGGAAGTTTTTCATCTCTCAATAATTAAAATAATAATATATTAATGTCATAATAAATGTTTAATAAAAAATAGAAAAAAAAAATGATTTCCTTATATAGGATTAGTGTGTGTTTGGAAAGAAATTCACATTACATAATTTTAAATTAAAAAGTCTAAAATATGTTTGTTAAAATATATTAAATAGGAACCACAAAATGATAAGATCAATTCCACTTATATATCTCCAACAGTGCACATGATTTTACTGTTAATCTTACACAATTTTTATGTAATAACTGTCAATGATCTCCAACAGTTTACATTATTCTCTACACCAAAAAAAAATTCCATAATATTCTTTATTAATTTATTTATTTAACATTTTATTTATTATCAATATTCGTTATTATTGTTAAATAATCTATTTTTCATATTTATTATTTTAAAAGTGTAAAAAAATATTTTATATATACTTAAATCTTATTTAATATAATATTTTAGCACTTAATATAAAAAATAAGGAAAAAAATGAATATAAAGTAAAAATAATGAAAAAGAACTTAAAAACAAAATAAAATAAGAAAAGAAAAAGAATAAAATAAATAATAAATAATGATAAGAAAAAAATGAATACAAAGCAAGAATACCGAAAAAGAAATTAAAAATAAAATAAAATAAGAAAATAAAATGAATAAAATAAAAAAAATCAGATGGCGCTAGGGTTGACCTGTGGAAAGTTGGAGATGAGATGACGCAGAAAAAAAAATCACTGTTGGAGATGAAAACAGGCGCGATCAAATTGTGATGACAACCATCAATAAAAACACTTTCTCTATAATAAAATTTTATCATCAACCCATTCTTTTACAATAAAATATTATAGTAACCTACATTTTCCAAAATTGATTTAACAACCACAACATGATTTTAACCCACAAAATCTTCAAGCAATTCGAAATTTAGGATTTTAATAACTGGATTTACTTGGTCTCTATAATCCCCTTCCAAACATAGCTTAAATGGCATAGCGTAATTGTGAGCCGTTGATATGAAGAAAATCTAATCAAATAAATCTCAACCGTTAGATCCACTGTCATTGGATACGTAGCCACGAAAAGCATGTGACCCCCCCCCCCCCCCCCCCCCCCCCGCTTTTTCTGCTTATCCTCGTTCGTCATGCCACCTCATGCTTACGTCATGCCTCTGCAGTAGTTTAGATCGCAGTTTTACAGCCGTCCATCTTCGATTAAAAAAGTCAGCCTCGTTGACCATTGAGCTCCCACTCGTATAGTGTGTGCGTGGTTTACAAACGCTCAACTGTGAGAATAAAATTGTTTCTTGTCTAGTTTTATGGTGATTGCTTTGAATAAATTCGATATCATAAATTATAATTTTAACCTAACGTTTTAATTATTAGAACAAAGAAGGAAATGAAATGAATATTAGAAGAAAGAAAAATAAAAGATAGTTCAAGAGTTGATATTTACGATCTAGGCGTTGGAGATGGAAAACTATAAATGATATATTGTTAATGAAGAATGTTACATGTATATTGTTGTATTTATAGGTTAATCTAAGTTAAATACAAACATTAATCTATGTACAAATGAATAATAAAATTATACGTAGGACTTTTAACTCATATTAGTTGGATCGTCTCCCTTTATTTATTACTGAACCAATTTCATTTTTCTTTTTGTCGTTTATTAAGATTAATGTTTCATACGTAAGGAAATTAAATGAATAGTCGTACTATGATGTGAAAATTTTATGTATTTCTTTGTAAGCGGTAATAAGGGTATAAGATTTTATTTTTCTATGGATAAGCTCTGAAGGATGACTAGAAGAGTCAGAGACGAATCTAGAATTCTATTTTAATGGGGGCAATATTATCTAATAAACAAATTTTTATAACACAAGGGGTAAACCCTTATAAATCATTGATAATAATGAAAAATATCGGAAAAAATTACATATAAACATAACAATTTTGAAAATCCAAGGAGGCGCCCCCGCCGTTAAATCCGTCCCTGAGAAGAGTCACCATTGATGTTGACACATTTGAAATCTCCAGATGCTCGAGGTTTTCTTTCCAGACTCGAGGAGATTAAACTTTTTCCCTGTCACATAAGTCCATTTTCATTTCACTAATAAAAACAACCTTTTTTGTACCATTTTTTTTCTTAATAATGTCAAAGTGTTCAAGGTTTGGAGTTTTGTTGTAATGACTATACTTTGATTTTCAAACTTTTTTAAGTGAATCTTATTTGAAATCGTCTCAAATAAGTTAATCTACAATTCACATATATAAGTTATGAAAATATATTTACTATATGGGTAAAAAAGATTAATCTCATGAAAACTATCATTATGATTGTCTTATTTGATACTCTGTTCTCACAGAGACCCTTCACTAGTTGTTTCAGTTGTGCTACTGGAGTTTTGAAAATATTGAAATATGTGAACACACAATAAATAATAGGCAAAAACTTATATACCCCTGGGGCACATAGGGTCACGGATCTAAGTGTTATATACATGCTCTTCAGGTGTTATGTATATACTCTATAGGTGTTATGTTTCTTGGTGTTATAAATATATCCTACGGGTATTATATGTATAAGAGTATATATGTGATACCTGAAGAGTATATACATGATACATATAGAGTCTATATTTAACATCATATAATGATTAATTTTGGGGGCACCATACCCTTGGGGCACACAAGTGTCACTCTAAATAATAAATACGGGATTATGTCTTCATGATAAGAATCAAATCGGATCCCAATAACGAGAATCATCGTACGGCTCATTTATCACATCACACAATAAGTTATATAGATTTTCAAGATAAAATGGTTACAATTTACAGATCTTTTTCGACATCGAAGCTAAACATTGAATCGTGGTGCAAAGGATCCAAACTGGTTAAGAATATCCTATACTAAAATATTTGGTTTCAAGCAAAACATATATATAACGGCAAAAACTTGCGTACCCCGATGCACCGTACCCCCAATGGTATTATTAGTTTGATATTATGTATATATATTCATGATGTATTATTGGTGTATTCATAAGTATTAGTGGTATACTCATAAGGTATTAGTTGCATATTCATAAAATATTACGCGTATAATTGAAATATATGTTTTAGTGAAGATATTATTCAAGGTATTACTTGTTACATATTAAGGTATTACTCATATTATTTAAAGGTATTACAATAAATATTTGGGGGCACGGTGCCTTCGAGGCACGCAAAACTTACTCATATATAACACCAAAACTTTTGTGCACTTGGTGCATAGATCCATGCACCCTCGATCAATCCATCCCACGCGCCTCTCATGTGCATTTTCACGCGCCCCAAAGCGCTCCCACGCGTTTGATGAGTGCACTCAAACCCACCAAAATTCGCTCCAATAAGTGATACCTTCATGATATGTATCACTAACATCACTAACATAGTATGAAAATCAATGGTTTTGAACTAAGATTATAAAATTTGGAAATGAAGGTATCAATAACATAACATAAAGGTCATGACCAAAACACGTAAAAATAAAGAGGCGCTATGTGCTGGACCAGCCCGCGTGCACATGACCTACTCTATATACTACCTCCATCCCAAAATAAATAACGTTTTAGTCTTTTGCACATATATTAAGAAATGTGATAAAAAATTCAATCTATCCCTATTTATATTTAATTAATGAGGAACTTTTATCTCTTTAACACATTTAATATGAGATGAGTAAATAGAGACATATTTGGTATATTGTATGTAAATATGCTTTGGAATACGAAAACGACAATTATTTTGGGACAAATTTTAGTTCCTAAAACGTCATTTATTTTGGGACAGAGGTAGTATAAACAATTAAACATTTACAATAAATCAATATCTCATGAAAAAAATAAGATAATAACAATTCAAAGGGAAACAAAAAAAAGTTATTTTTGATAATATGGCGATGTGTGGAACACGCACTTACATTTCTCGAGAGCACCCACCCCACGTGGTCTCTCTCCTCTCTGTGTGTCTCTCTCTCTTTGTCGGCAAGTAGACTTTCTCTCTCTAGAACACCAACCCCCTTTGACAATCTGCAAAGTCAATCCAAAACCCACTGAACAAGAGAAGCCATATTATTACACATTTCCTTGACACAAACAACATTGCCTCAAAAAAAGATAATTCCAATACCCCCTTTCTCTCTCTACACTTCTAGTGAGAGAAACCCAAACCCACCATATTCATACTCTCTCTCTCTCTTAAAATAAAATAGTCATATTTCTCCACTCATTTTCACAAACCCACCCCCTCCCCCTTGTGACCTCTCTCTCTCTATCTGACCTGCAAAAGTCAGCGCCTTCTTTTGTCTCTCCATATCAGAGCAGAAGAAATGGACGATGACTGGGATCTCCAGGCCGTGGTCAGAAGCTGCTCCTCCACCGCCGCCGCCGCCGCCACCGCCGCCGTCGTGGATGGAAACTCCTGTGGGCAGAATTTAACTAACTTAGAGCAAGATTGCAGCTTTTCTGAGACTGATTGGGCTCAAGATCTGCATGATCTTCTGAAACCATTTTTGCCCAAACAATCAGTTTCTGCACAAAAGAATTTGCCCATTTCACCACTCTCTGTTCTTGGCGGGTTGCAAGATCCATCATCTGACCCACAAGGAATCAAACAATTTCCTCAGCAGAAACAGCAGCTCTTCTCTGTTGTCAATGGCTCTAAACCTAGTGCAAGGTCCAAAAAAAGGTTAGAGAGAGAAAGTTTTGTTCTTTCTTTATTGAGGCTTCTTCAAGATTTATTAATGGGTTTCTGTTTTTTGGATCTACTAATTAATTCTGCTAAATTTTTTTTTTTGATAAACAGAAAGAATCATCAGAAGAAGGTTTGCCATGTCGCTGCAGAGAGTTTATCTTCTGACTTGTGGTCTTGGAGAAAATATGGGCAAAAACCCATCAAAGGCTCTCCTTATCCAAGGTTTCTCTCTCCTCTCTCTCTCTCTCCTCATAGTTGAGTTGTTTGTCTGTTTATTTTAAAGAATTTGATAATCATGTTTGGATAGAAGAAATGGTTCAGGGTTAAGAAAATAGAGTGTAAAAATCGAAATTGAATTAAAAACGTTTGATCGTATTGCTAAAAGCGTGTTTTAATTTATCAAAATTGCTAATCATTTTCTTGGTTTCTCTGCAAGCAGAGGTTATTACAGATGCAGTACTTCAAAAGGATGTATGGCAAGGAAACAAGTGGAGCGGAATAGATCCGACCCGGGAATGTTCATCGTGACCTACACCGGAGAGCACAACCACCCCGTGCCGAAGCACCGGAACTCCCTCGCCGGGAGCACCAGGCACAAGTCGGCCGAGGGTCCCGCCCCCGACGACTCCAAAAAGTCGCCGGGGGCGGGCCAGCTCTCTCCAGCTCTGGAAAAGCTGGAGAGTAGCCCTGAGGACCCGGCCGACATGGACGAGGACGAGGACGACGAGGAATTTGGTGCGTCGAAAATGGCTCTAGACGACGATTTCTTCGCGGGCTTGGAGGATTTCGAGGGGGATTATTTATCCGATGATTTTCCGACGAATTTGGGGGTGCATTGGTTAGGGAGCAACGGAACGACAGCGGCGGCGGCCGAGGGTGGCGGTGGTGGAGGTGGTGGTTGTTGACTTGGGTGGGAGGTGGGGAGGGGGAATGATGCTTATCTTGTCATTCACTTTTCTTTGTATTTTGTAGACAAAAATGAGATGGGTTTTTGGCCGTTGAGAGGTTGTAAAGAATCTTGAGATCACAATGTTCTTTTTGTATGTGTAACGTATAGATTAAATCTCACAATCATAAAGGAGTATTGTAGGGGAAAAAGAGGAGTAGATTCCATGCCTCTTTACTAGGGTTTTATTTGTATATGTATGATAATGACCAATGTTGATAATTAAGCTAATGATTTTTTTCCTTGTATGTTAGACTATCAAGATCATTTATTAGTTTTTGGATATTGGTTCTATTTAATGTGTTTTGGATCCCCATATATCATAGTATCATCAAAATGAGAGAGTCACACTTGATAAAGTCCAATCTTAGATATCTTAGATCAGTGCAGTAATGTAAAATTCATATGAGGCTGTTTCGACATTAACTGTAATCAATGTGTTGACTCATTTCAAATGATCCATCTGAACTTTGTTTTAAATTAGGTTTTATGTGGCATCTTCTCAAGTAAAACCTACTCGCTCGGTAATATCAAATTAATAATGGATTATAACTCCGTTGATCAAATTCATTAGGGTATCTCATAATTCTAGTTGTTCTTATTATGTATTTTAGGTCTTAGAATATTAGGTTTTGATAGATGGTTGATATTCCTTCTTCTACTTAGAATTTCATCTAGTGTTATATTATTTTTACACATATGTTAATTGATAATGTTTTACTTATCGTTTCATCTTATCTATATAGTGTTAGTCGTTTATCAATTAAGATAAATTTAGTATGCTTAATAGTTGCAAGGGTGGGTTATTAAAACATTGATAAAATTGCAATGGCCCAAAAAAAAAAAAACATTGATAAAAATAGAAATGGCCCAATAAAGGTTTAATAGTCCATCAATGAAAAAGAAGCCCAAAAAAAAAAGTCATTTTCAGGATACCCAAATACAATGTAAAATATTTCCATCAAAATGATTTTTAACCTACAAGGATCCTAAATTTATTTATTTAGTTTTATATATATTTCAATTTATCTGAGTATTTTTAATTAAATCAAATCAAAGTGGCAATATTACTTGTTATAGTCTTAATAGTTATCCCCACAACAATTTGTACTTCTATAATATATGTTTGCACTAAATTGTAGTGAAATTAAGAGATTATTAATATTCATAAACATCCCTCTAAAATAGGTAAATTTCAATTTAGTCCTTGTAAAAAACAAACTTATGGAAAACCCCACATCCCACTAAACATAGGTAAATTTTAATTTCAAAAGCACATGAACTCAATAAAACTACCTTTTACAATGTCTCATTTTTGAAAGGAGTAAAATGCAATTACCTAAAAGTTAAATAAATCTAAAAGTGGCCAAAAAATCATGTAACACAACATGGATAGTTTTTTTTTTTGAAGAATTCCTTAAACTAGATCTTATTTTAATAACAGAGTTGGTAATACTAACATTATACACACTCAATGACCCTATTTTATTTAAATATTTTAAAACCTTAATTAGATTACAATTCAAACTTAATATATGATCTTTAAATAAATCTAGTAAAATAACTATATGTTTTAATTATGCTCACAACCTTTACAGAATATCATTTCAGGAATATATGAACTTTTTCCGAACAAATGAACTATTATTTTTAAATAAGAAGATTATAAAGTGTTTTTTTAAATAAAATCTTATTTTACATTTTTCAACTTTAAGTTAAGATTATAATCGTAAATTTATATCTATTTTTTTTGAATATAATTAATTTCAATTTTGATCAGTTACGTGTGACGTTTTTTCATTTTTTTACAACGAAATGTTTGTTCTCCAAATTTAACCTAAAATATCAACATCACTTGTGTGGTCGTCGGAAATCTTGATATGGTAACCACATCAGTCATTCCGAAAATCCCGATCAAAATCGAACTAAAACAAAAAAATATTAAAATATAGAAGACCAAAACTAAAAAATAAATACTTGATTGTTAAAACATGAGAAATAATATCAAAATTGAAATTATCTACCTATATATGTAGACTTATTATGTCCAAATACTAGTAGGACTAAATGCACTTCGAATTATAGTCACTCCACAAGAAAGAGACGGCCGTCAACGTGTCACACTTGAAATCAAGAAAATTTCATCAAATTATTAATTGTGAGGTAACAGCGTTAGCAGACCGTCAATTGGGCTACACATTTTTGTCAACCCAATTAATTGTTATGATGTTTCAAAGAACCTTCTTTTCACATTGTTATAATGTACAGTTTTTTAATATCACAAATATTTAATACTTTTACATAGATTTTCTAATATGCTTATATTAAATGTGTTATAATGTGTTACTAGATCCTATAAATTAAAGAGCATAATTCTCATTAAATATTGACTTAGTGGGGAATTATCTTGTTTAATTGTATCTTCCATTCACTTTCTTAATCATTATGAAAAATCCAATCAATCTTTTATAAAATTAAACATTTATGCTTATTATGTATGCTATTTCTTTTGTCTTAAAATTAGTTGATGCGAAAAAAATATCTCATCATGATAATAATTTAAAATCGACCCAATTTGATTTACAATGATTTCTCACCATTAAGAAATTTTGTCACAATCAGAATTAACTGACGAAATTTTCAATAGCTACAGTTTAGATATTGAAAATAATATAATGTGAAAAGTGATTTTTCAAAAATAGATAACCAAAACTTTTTAATAACGTATTCAATATAAAAATGTTTTTTCAAGACCTCAAAACTAAACACTCATTATGCTAATGTGAAAGACCAAAACAAATATTTCCTCAAATAAATAGTTTCACATGAGCACAAATGTTAACATTGCTAATTATGAGTTTTGACTAACGATAATTTGACGATAACAATATTAGTACTACTATCCTACTCACTGTACGTACATTAATATGTATTCATCACCAACGTGTTAGATATCCAACATATTAATGAATTTGATTTTTTATATAATAAAAGTATTAAACGTCAGCTGTAAACATATGAAAAGTTGTCCAGCGTGATATTGTCTTCGATAATAAAGATATTTCTCATAACAGTTACACGTCACCTCTAAGGGCCCCACCAACCACCAACTACTTACCAACAAGTTACAAGTTTATTTATTAGTTTTTTGTTAGGCCAAAAAACACTTTTGATTCATTCTTGAAATTATTTCGGAGTTTAATTTTTTATTCCAATTTTTGTTCTATTCAACATTGAATGGAAAATGTTTTTCAATAATATTATTTTAATATTCAGTATATTAGCTAGTCATTTATGTAACACGTTGTCTATGTTCATATTGATACTTTGTGGAAATTCAAATGCAATGACTTCAAAAAGTGAAATTTGTGACTAACTCTGAGAATTTTGATCATTGAACTACAATAGTTTTTATTTCTTTATCCAGAAAAAAAAAACTCAGTATGCAAATTTTGATGGAATGAAGAAGCGTTTTATAATGTAGTCTTATGCATGGATATTAAAAGACAACAATTCACATGAGATATTTTCACATACGACTTTACGAAAGATTAAGTTTTTTTATGGTTTATGTGAGATCAATATTGATTTTATTAAATGGGTTGACCCGCCTTATTATTCCATATAAAATCTATATTTTATAAAATCTCACTTAAGACCGTCTCATAAAATATGCAATCATGTATGAGACTCAGTATGCAGTCATATAAGACACTTAGTACACGTGGCAGAATATCAGTGGTCAGTATATTTCTCAGTTGAGAAGAAAAAACAGTATATAAATATATATGGTCATGGAATTAACACATGATATGCAATTATTTGTAAATTAATGAAATAAATAATTTCTTCTAGTTTCTTTTGATTTTGTAGTCTTTATTATCAGAACCTATCATTTTAGCAAGTTTGTCCGACTATAAATTCATTAAACAGATTCTCATACCCTTAAATAGTTTTAGGGTAAATGCCAATTTTAATTCCGTAAGTTATGTCATTTTCAATTTTTGTGCACCAAGTTTAAGTTTTCAATTTTAGTCCTTGAACTATTGATTTTTATCCAATTTTAGTCCTTCCGATTGACACATCAGATTTTCCGATTGCCACGTCAGCAATTTTTGGTTGTTCCGACCATAAATGACTAAAATTGAAATAAATTAATAACTAAAGCACTAAAATTGGAAAGTTTAAACTTGATGCACCAAAACTAGAAATGACCTAATTTACAGGATTAAAACCGATACTTCCCGGTAGTTCTATAAGTACTTAGGAATTTAAATTTAATCTTATCAAATGCTTACTAGAAATGACCTAATTCAAATGCGTATCATTAGATTTCAAGAGAAAACAACCTAGATGAAAAATACAAAAATCTACGTAAGAGGGTTTTATAAATAATTTTCCTAACACGGATCATTCTCCTATGTGGATCAAACTCAATTGCATTAACTTATATTTGAATTATAAAATGTGAATCGTGGAATGATCCAATTGGTGAGACAATTTCACGTAAAACTCGTTTAAAGGACATTTTTTTTAATAAAAAGTGAAGATTAATGAGAAAATCAACAAAGGCAGGCCAAAAATTTCCACACTTCCTCCACTCACACAACACCATATATATAAACCAGCTCCACTGAAAAATTCAAACTCACAAGCTTTCAACAATGGTGGAAACCTCGGAGCAAGTCCGCCCCCTCGCCCCGTCCCACGACCGCCACACCAGCAGCGACGACGAGGCCACATCCGTCACCGCACTCCGCCGCAGGCGCTGGATCCGCTGCTGCGCCGTCGCCGGCGCGGTCCTTCTCCTCCAAGCCGTCGCGATCGTGATCCTCATCTTCACCGTCTTCAAAGTCCGCGATCCGACCATCCGCATGAACGGCGTCACCGTCGACAAGCTGGATCTGATCGCCGGCACCACCACGCCGCGGCCGGGCACCAACATGTCGCTCACCGCCGACGTGTCAGTGAAGAATCCGAACTTCGCGTCGTTCCGGTACAGGAACACGACGACGACGCTGCTTTACCGCGGCGCGGTGATTGGGGAGGCGCGTGGGCCACCGGGGAGAGCGCGGGCGCGTCGCACGATGCGGATGAATGTGACCGTTGAGGTTATTACGGATCGGATCCTGTCGCAGCCGGGTCTCGGGTCGGATGTGAGTTCGGGTCTGATCACGATGGATACGTTCACGCAGGTGGGCGGTAGAGTGAAGATTCTGATGATCAAAAAGCATGTTTCTGTTAGGATGAATTGCAGCATGACCATTAATGTCACGAGTCAAGCTATTGTGGAGCAAAAGTGTAAGAGGAAAGTCAAACTCTAGGTTGGTTCTTGGATAGGTCACGGCTTCACGAATGGTTTTTGTGAAACAGATTTTTTTTCTTTGTTAACCAAATTTATATGTGAAGTTTGGGTTGTGCCTTGTGGGTTGGCTCATCTCACATGAAACAGTTCGTGAGACGTCTCACGTACGTAAGAGTTAGTATTTGTAGGTTTTTTTTTCTCTAATTATAAACTTATATATTATGTATATGTGATTTTTGTAATATATATGCATACACACGTAGACTTGTCTTGATTTCATTTCTCTCTCTCTTGTATTTGATGATGATTTGAGTCGGGGATTAAATTATAGTGAGATTACTAATTTCTGAATACTATTTAGTATGTGCGTTCATTGATGTAAGAAATATTCTCTATTTCATATGTTGTTTATGACATCAATAATTCACTAATGACCTAAAATAAAAATAATTGAATACATGATTATATATCGGCTTAAAATATCTAGAATCTAGTTTGTCTAAGTTCGAGTCCCCTCAAAATTGGAAAAATAACACTATATATATATGTATATACTTCTTAAATACCGAACATTTGAGTCGTTTCATTTCAGTCATCAAACCATTAATACAAAATTCCAAAGTTTAATATGCTTCATAGTTATAAGTTGAAATTAACCATGAACAAAATGTCTTCCTCATGAATGTTACAAGTTGAGTGACAAAATTTATGATAAAGAGGAATTTGTGTACCTCACATTTGATTATTTATGAGTTGACAAATATCTAAAGCAACAACTCTTCAATAATCAACACTTCCAAATAAAAAATCAACATATTGTATTTATGATTGTTGCTTGGAAAATGTACTTCACAAATGCCACCCTATACTATACTTTTTTTCTGCTGTGTGAAAATTATTAAATATGTTAAATGTAAAAATCAATCTGAACTATTTACAACATACTTTTTTTTGGTCTTATCCGAATGCGACCTTAAACTTAGAGTTTGTCCGATTACAATTTAAATCACTTTTTCGATACATGATTTAATTTTTCAATTTGCAACCAAAACTTTATTTATTTATCAAATTGCAACTTATGATTTATGATAAATTTAAGAACTTGATGTTGCAATTAGATTTTTTTTTAAAAGGTTAAAGTTGCAAAGTGAAAAAAATAAATCATGTGTATATCGCGTGATCTCCACTTTACCAACAAATTTACGACTGAATAAATTTTAAGAGACAAGATTGCAATCGAAAACAAAAAGTTGTAAATTAAAAAAAATAAATACTTGAGTTTTGAGTTGTGTTTTTTGCATTTAATCCTTATTAAATTAATACCTTGATTTTTTATTTTTTATTTTTAGAGCCTAGATTTATAGCCAAATTTTCCACACCTGAGGTGGGGCCCACACTAGCGCGCCAAAAACACTATATATAAACCAACTAAACTGAAACTTCAAATCCAAAAACACTTCCTTCAACAATGGAGAAGTCACCGGAGGAAATCGCCGCCGCCTCCTCCGCCGTAAACGACGAAGAGAAAAACATAGTCTCCGGAAGTAGCCGCAGGCGCCTCCTCCGGCGATGCTTTATCTACTGCGCTCCATCCTTCTTCTTCAACATCATAGTCTTCGTGATTCTGATGCTCACCGTTTTCAGATCGAGAGATCCGATTTTCAGAATAAACAAGGTCTTCGTCGATAAAATCGAGCTGATCAACGGCACCAATACTCCGAAGCCCGGCACGAACGCGACGATAACCTTCGACCTCTCGGTGGGGAATCGGAATTTCGTCTCCTTCAAGTATCCGTTGAGTACATCCACAATCTACTACGGCGGCGCCGTGATTGGCGAGGCGCGTCTGCCGCCGGGTAATCAGGCCGCGCGTAGGACTACGAGGATGAACGTGACGATGGAGGTTATCGTGGATCGGATCCTTTCGGTCCCGAGTTTGGATTCGGATATCAAATCGGGTCTGTTCACTGCGAGCGGGTCATCTCGGATCTCAGGACGGGTCAAGATTCTGTTCATTAAAAAGCACGTGAGAGTGAAGATGAACTGTACTGCCACTGTTAATACGGCTAGCATGGCAGTTCTTCACCAAAAGTGTAAGAAAAAGGTGAAGCTTTTTTAATTTTTTTCGATTTGCAATCTAATCTTTTATAAGTAAATATGTAAATTTGAAAAAAAAATAACGATCGTTAGTCATACTTTACATTTTTTTATAAAAAAATTTAAGACACGTTTTACCTCCAAAATCGATCATAAAATACAAGTCATGCATCAAAATGGTCTCATTTCTGACGGTTCTCGTTTGATTCAAACTAGCTAGAATTGAACAAATATCGATAAGAATACCAAAATGATTTGTGTTCGACTCAGGTTCGGATTGAATGAGAACTATGAAAAATCGGCTTGAGTTTGGCTTTGAATATGGACCATTTTGAATATAACTCATGTGTTTTTGACTTATATTTGGAGGTGAATTGCATTTTGAGTTTTTCAACAAACTATAATCGAAAAATATGACATAGTATGGGTGGTGATCGATTTATAGTCGTTTAACTAGAGTTCAGATCATTAATTATGTTAAGGTTATGTGTTCATGATCTTAGTATTAGCTATTTGGTTCATGAGATATTAAGTAGTCTGAATTTGTGTCTCTCCACATATATTTATAGTTTCTTTTGATGATACATTAATAATGGTTTTATCATGAAAATATGGGTTGTAAATGAATCAAATCAATTTGAATATCATGATATTCCATTCATAGTTGTTTAATTTACAAATATTCATATTTGTATTCATTTATTATTTCAATTAAATATGTAATTCATATTCGAATCGAATGAAACATTCGGATATAATCAAAAAATTTAAACATCAAATTTCAATTTTTATATATTTATTCATTTCCAAATTAATAATATCGTATTTTAAATATATAGCATATGCATACATGATACAATACCTATATAATACTTAATAACCAATAAATGAAAAGTAAAAGATGCATATATCTTATATGCATATATTATAAATAAAACTATATATAGTTATAATTATTCAAATATATATATATATATATATCGGGAATAACCAAATCGAATATGGTCACATTCATATTCGAATGTAAAAAAAGTTTTCTTATTCAGATTCTTATTCGCATTTTTTTAATTCGAATCACTATATTCGAATTTGAATATCAGATCGAATCACAAAAATTCGATGCTTTTACAACCCTAGCTAGGAGATGAGTTAGATACGTTATTGTTAAATATAAAAATTATACTTTTTTTTTCCTAGTAAATTAAGTTTTAATATAGGATAATCGTTTCACAGCTTTATATCTCAAATCACAATGAGGAAGGCCTCAAAAGCACCTTCAAAACAAATAAATTCATAACTAATGAGGACACATATCTTTATGTTAAAATAATCTTCTTTATATATAGTATAAAAAAAATTAATTGAAGGGATATGACAAAATCAATCTTTCTCACCAAATTTTACATGAGCTCTATTTAATTAACTTTATTTATGCATTAAGATTTATTAAAGTTTTAAAATTTCTCCAATCTTTCCCTCCTTGTTTACCCATCTTTCTACCATGAAATGATGTGGGAAATGTATATTTAGCAATTAATAAAATTTTCCTTACCTTAGAAAAGGAAAAAAATGAAGCAATGTTTGCTCTCTTTAGATATGCTAGATTTATATATTCATTAAAAATATTCTATTTATATTATTTGGATAATAACAAAATTTATTTGAATAAAAGTAATTGAAATAATCCTACCAATAAAAAGGGAAAGAGTATGAATCATTCATATAAGTCAATCTCAAATCAAACCTAGCTACTTTATTTGTCATATTTTACTTGGGGTTTTAAATGTGGATTTTATAATGGTGTGTTATAAATTGGTATGAAAAGGAAATATGAGCATTTAGCAATTTGGTCAACATTTGTGTTCCATGCCTAACCTTTTCTATTCAAACTTTGCAGTAACTTATAAATAATAATAGGTTTAATTAAGATTCTTAAATACACCCTAATTAGATGTTAGAATAGATTCATAACAATAGTCAACGCAGTGAATGGGTGGAAGTTCCACTTGGTGTAACATTAGGTATTTAGGTGCATATATTAATTTAACACGAGAACTCATGTGACACGGCTTCACAAATAGTTTTCCTGATTACGAATTCATTTTATTCATGTATTAAACCAACCTTTACAAATTCTTATATGAACTATTAAGTGTAGATTATGAATTGACTCATCTCAAATAATAAAGATTCATAAGACGGTCTCGCATATGACTCAGTAATCTTTATTTAAAGTATATAAGAGTTTAAATTTGATTTATCACAACAATTGTAATTCAATAAGAACAAATTAAAATAAAAGTATTGGACATTAAGTTTAAAGTAAACTTTACTTATGGCTAACTTTTGTGGTAAAGTGAATAAATTAAAACAATTACATCTAAAAATAATAACTTAATACAATTGCTTCATGGATTTAGAGAAATACATATATAAAAATTAAAGGAATATATATTGTAATATGATCAGTCATAAGTCCTTATTTTATTAACATTTTTGTATTGTTCAACATAATCGCTCACTTTGAAACTTTAATTTAAAAATTATTAATGAGGGTAGTTTTGAAAAATTGAACCTAATTTTTCATTACACAAAATTTTTAAACATCTAAAATATCAAGTTATAGAACCAATGAAATAGCCATGTGTATTATTGTTATTGTAATAATGTCAATAAAAATGCTCAATTTTCAATGTGTATAGTTCTAATCCAAATTAACCCTAGAATTAAGCATAGTAGTCAAGATTCCACATGCTTTAACTCATTGAGCCAAGTAATAATTATTCATCAAATACAAACTCAATACTCGAAATCCAAATTTAAAAAACAAAATCCTATTTCAAATTCAAATGTAAATAATAATTAATTAATGATGATGATAGTAGTTAGTATTGATTACAAGATAAACTATTTTAGTCCATTTTCAATTACAACTCCTTACATGGTGAAGTCATTTAGTTTTCAATTGTTGATGTGGAGACCCGAAATTTAAAAAAAAATCACCGCTCGAAATCATCTATGAAAATGAAAACTTTCTACACCTCGTCATAAAAAATACTTAAACAACATAGTTTATTACTTATAAAATCCCTCTACACGTCACAAAAAAACGATGTCCTTTATCACCACTTGTTTTTCAAAAGGAGGCATATATATTACAAATGAAACCTCAAAAACACCAAATTTCTCTTTAATAAAAAATCTTACAAATTGAAACTCGAATTGTAACAAATTAAAAGATGTTGATCTGCATTATTAGGCTCGAAATGTCATATTGTAATCCAAACAAAATCGTAAATAAGATAATTTAACATCCAATCAACCCCAATAATTATAATTTACTAATACAATACTATCTCCGTCCCAAAATAAATGACATTTTAGCCTTTTGCACATATATTAAGAAATGTAATAGAAAGTCTAATCTACCCCTATATAAATTTAATTAATGAGGAACTTTTATCTCTTTAATACATTTAATTTGAGATGAATAAATAAAGACATAGTAGTATTTGATATATTGCATGTAAATATGCTTTGGAATACGAAAACGACAAATATTTTGGGATAAATTTTAATTGTTAAAACGTCATTTATTTTGGGACGGAGGTAGTAATAATCACACACGACACCCACACACATATATATATATATATTAGAATTATTATTGCATCATATCACCATCATCAAGACATCAGCACATGTTGGCCATTAAATGAGTTCCTTCCATTTTTCCAAACTCGAGTATTTAATGCTGCAAGCCAACCCCCCCACCCACCCCCCACCCCCATTTCCCCCCATTCAGATGGCATTTTCCGCCGCAGCTTCCCAATGTCCACCGCGCCACCACCTCCGCCGCCTCCGCTAGCCGCCGCCGAGCCGCCGCCCATTTCCAAAAGCCTCTCCACCTCGATCGGCCTCGGCTACGCCATAGCCGTCGCCCTCGGCTTCCTCGTCCTCTTCTCCGTAATCATCTTCTCCTCCTACATATGCTGCCGCTCCGCCGCCCGTCGCCGCCGCCGCCACCAGATCCGCAACCGAAACCCTAACCAGTCCGGCGAGAACGGCATCTACCTCCCCCGGATAATCTTCGTCAACGAGGACGACGACGGCGAGCCCCAAAACGTCGTCGTCGGGCTCGACCAGGCCGTCATCAACTCGTACCCGAAGATCGTCTTCTCGAAGCGGAACGGCGAGTGGATAAACGACGCCGTTTGCTCGATCTGCCTCTGCGAGTACAGAGAGTCGGAGATGCTGAGGATGTTGCCGGACTGCAAGCACTGCTTCCACGTCATGTGCGTCGACGCGTGGCTCAAGCTCAGCGCGTCGTGTCCGGTGTGCCGGAATTCACCGCTGCCGACGCCGCTGTCGACGCCGCTGCAGGAGGTGGTGCCGCTCTCGCAATTCGCCGATGGGAGGAGGCGGTGATGAAGGGGTCAATTTGCAAATTGTTTTAGGGGTTGGAGAGTATTTTAAAATTCTTTAGGGGTCAAGTTGTAATTTTCTTTGTTTGCTTATCTCATTGAAGTTATACAGTGGCAAGTTAGTCAAGAAAATGAGGTGAAATAATAATAATAATAATAATAATAATAATAATAATAATAATAATATAGGACGTTAATTATTGTTTAAATTTCTTAATATATGAAATATAAATTAAATATATAAAATAAGAACTGAAAATTGTAAATGAAAATTATTTTCTTTTTATAGTGTTTATATAAGATGAATTTTTTGGACAAAATTTCATGGCTGAATTTGCTTTCTTGTTCGATCAAAGTTCTGTTCACACTTAATCACTAAATTCCCTTTTTTTATATTTATAATCGGAAAAAGAAATTAATAGTTTCGTAAAAAAATGAAAGATCATAAATTTGTGTGATAAATTCGAATTAAATACTCTGTCGAGATATTTTCTAGATCTGCCATGTCCATTTAATGGAAATCAATTAAGAATCTTATAATTGTAATTTTCTTAATAAATATTTCATATTCTAATGTTATGAGATAAATTAACCAGTGAACCAATCACATATACTTATGAATTTCCAAAAATGATTTTAATTTGAAATAGGTTCTACATGATTGTATCCATGAAATGTCTTGTATGAATTTTTTATTTAAATATGAGTAAGTCTCTTGTGCATTAGGTATATGGATCTTAGATCCATGCACCCGGGTCGGATCCGGGTAATCTGACCCGCTTCTTTTTTTTTTTTTTTTTTTCGCGCTAGCTTGTTTTTCAATTTTAGTCATGACTTTTAGTTATGTGTAAGAATACCTTTATGTAATGTGTAAGAATACCTTTAGGTTACGTTAATGATACCATTATGCCCAGATTTCATACATTTACGTTAAGTTAGACATACCTTTAAGTTATGTTAAGAATAGCTTTAGGTAATGTATAGAGATACCTTTAGGTTATGTTAAGGATACCTTTATGCCCAAATTTCATACATTTAATTTACGTCAGGCATACCTTTATGTTATGTTAAGGATACTTTTATGTTATGTTAGAGATACCTTATCCATAAGGTAGTTGTGTTACACATTTTGTATACAAAGGTATCTCTAACATAACATAAAAGTATTCTTAACATAACCTAAAGGTATCCTTAATATAATGTAAATGTATGTGATCTGGAATGAATTCTAAGGGTATCAAATCAGGATTTCAAAGGAACCTAGAATCACGATTTCAAAGGTATCTTTAACATAACCTAAAGGTATGCTTAACATAACTAAAAGGTATTCTTAACATAACATGGTATGTAATCTGGAATCACGATTTCAAAGGTATCCTTAACATCACCTAAATGTATTCTTAACATAACCTAAAGGTATGCTTAATATAACCAAAAGGTATTCTTAACATAACTAAAGGTATCCTTAACATAACCTAAAGGTATGCTTAACACAACTAAAAGGTATTCTTAACATAACGTGGCATGTAACCTGGAATCAGGATCTCAAAGGTATTCTTAACATAACTGAAAGGTATCCTTACCATAACTTAAAGGTATCCTTAACATAACTGAAAGGTATCCCTGAAAGGTATCCTTACCATAACTTAAAGGTATCCTTAACATAACTGAAAGGTATCCTTAACGTAACCTAAAGGTGCGCATCCGCCCAGGCACGTGGGAGCGCGTCAGACGCGCGTGGAAGCGCGTACACGCGCGGGTCGGGTCGGGTGCATGGATCTAGGATCCATGCACCTGATGCATAAAAGTTTTTGTCTTTAAATATTTTAGTATTTATGGTATTTTTATTTATGCAGATGTTTTCTTTTGTAGATAAATTTATGTAGAAGTTTAGTCATAATACATTAACACTTGTGCATGTGGTTATTTAACTTCATATCTATAATAATTTTTTTAAAACTATACTAAATATGTAATGTTTGTCTAGATATAGTTGAATATGTCCAGCACGTTTCTGGTAAAGTCCTGCATGGGTGAGACGATCTTTCGGTCTCATTTCGTGAAATATGTCGGAAATATGTAATATTTTTTTTATTAGGTAATTTTTTTTTACATTAGATAATACTTTGTAGTATAGGATGCGTTTTGAGTTGAACTAAACTATAAGAAAATATGTAATACTATTATATTAACCAATTAATATTTTTTTGTATATCGGGTATACTTTTGTATGATCCAAATTGGATTGAGTTGAGTTACTAAAAAACATGCAGATGCTAGGCTGTTCAGGCATGCTAACATGTAATACTTTTGCGTATTATTGATAATACATTTCTATATACTATGTAATACTTTTATATTATGTACGTATAATCCATAATATAATATGAAAGTATTATATGATATAAAGAAAATAATACATACAAAAGTATTGCATAATTTATTATATTCGACCCGTCTACAGAAAAGTATCACATTATTTTTTATATTCAACCCGTCCCATAGAACGAGATTCGTGAGACAATTCTGCACAAAACCTACTCTATGTTAACATGCACATAATCTATATATATATAATCTTTATAAAGTAGGATATCTTGTCAAAAATAACTGTAATAAATTTATCATTTATGAAATATTTTCACTTTTAGAAATCATTAATAACATTCATTTTGCATTGTGTCAATGAAAAATAAACAAACACTTAAGAAACTTATTTAAGATATTTAATATTGTTTTTATTGTATATAAACTCAAAAAAAAAAAAGATAAAGTAAAGGATGATATATCTATTATCATTCATCATTTTTTTCCAATATAATAAATATTTTTTTAAATTAATTCTAAATATATAATATATTTTTAATGATCTTAAATGTAATATTCATATCAAATATATTAACTTAAAAAAATGTAAATGTATGTTTGAGGGTTTCAATGATTTTATTAACGGTTTTATGATAAAATACAAGTGTTAATTTGTTATAAATTGATATGAAATGTAGAAATAAAAAAAAATACAAATAAAAATGCATTTTAGGTATACTTAATAGTTCATACATACAAAACAAAACCAAGTAATATTTATGTAAATATTAGATAAAAATTGTTATTACAAATTAAACAACTTCTTCATTTGAAACACACACATGTTTTATTTTTATACACACATAGTTGTAATCTTTTTTAGTATATTTATATTTTTAATAGAGGTTTCTAATGGTTTGGATAAAAGTGATTTTTTTATTCTTACAAATCATACACGATAAGGTGATTTATCAATCTTATCATTATTATTTATATTTTGCTTTTTACTATCATACATTTTGAATATGAACTTTCTTGTTTGTTTGTTTGATCCATACATTAGTATATTACTTTATATATTTCAAATTTCTAATACTTTAGAATATAATTATTTATAATGACATAAATTTAAGTTTAAAATACCTCGCTTTGTGCTAGTATAAATATTAAGAGTGTTAATATATTTATATTAAAATAACAATAACAATAATAATATATAAGATATTATAATTTTGAATAATTATATAAAAAATAGGGTTAATTGTCAAAAAATCATAACATTTACCCAAATTGTCATTTTAACCAAATTTTTCAATATTGGTCAAAATAACATAACCTTATATATTTAGTATATTTTTCGACTAAGATAGTAAAAAGAAAATATTCATTATATACCGATATATAATTTTTCACCCAAGTTTTCTACTATTTTTTCTCTCCCCTCCACAACTCCCAAACTTATTAATAAAAATATAATTTTTCGAAAACTGATTTTGGTCAAAAAACATACTAAATATATAATATTGTTTTATTTTGACCAATACTGAAAAGTTTGGTTAAAATGACAATTTAAATAAAGATTGTGATTTTTCTGACAGTTAAATCTATATATATATATATATATATATATCACATACCGTGAGACAGATGGCTAAATTACTAGCATATAATAAATTTTGGTTACAAGTCTATCACACTATCATACTTTTATTACACTCTGCAATCTATATAGGTCACAATCACAAAATAGAATGATGTGCAAGCAAACATACACAATGATGCACATACTTTTCCTCCAAACTATTTGGTACGTTGCCATTCTAAAAATCTCCTTTTATTTTAATTGAAGGCCCAAAAAGTAGTTAATTATCAATTTGAGGATTTGATAAAACTATCAAATCAAGAAAAAAAATCAATTAAAAACTCACTATATTTCATTTTAGTTTTACAACTTATGCTTACTAGTTATTTAAGAGTAATCTAATTATAATGACCCCAAAATGTGGTTGATGAACTTTGAAAAAAAAAATGGACAAAGAAAGACTAAAAAAGTAAAATTATCATATATATTAACAAAAAAATAAACTATGAAAATGCCAAATCTTTGAATAAAAATCAAATGTTTGAAGCTTTCAATCAATAATTTTTATCCTTCAAGTCTAGTAGAATTAATAATCAATCTATTTCTCAAACTTTATATATGCATAAAACTCAAAAAACAAACAAATAAATAAAAGAGTTAAATATATAGAAAACACTTATTTAAGATTTAGTTTCAGTTACAACATAAACCCCTTGTTAATCAGACACACAATATCAGTCCATGCATGGATTCATTCTAAATCTGATCTATATGTATACATCTTTAGGTATACATCTGAGATTGTTTCTCTTTGTATTTAACTCATACAGAATGAAGTACATATTTGTATTCACATTTTGTTCAACTCTAATCATCTCACGTTAATATATCTCACTTCATATTCTGATTTTATATTTGGTGTAGTAGTTGAAGGCTTGAAGCAACAAATTAGTTTGGACAGCATAATCAGGACAAAGAAAACATTAATTCTGCAACTTTGTTCTTGTACAATGTTGTCTCATCCTTAACTTGATAGATCAGTGAAGAGAGACTAAAATAAGGTAATAGTGTCAGTGTATTCTCTGATTCAGGCTATTTAACAAACAGTAAGGCTGCCATAATTCAATGAAGAAAGAAGTGGAAAATTGGTTCAATCTAGTCTACCATAAATTCAAAAGTTTCAAGAGTCAAGAGTCTGTTTCCTAGATCCTGAAATGAAAAAGATGGAAGATTAATAAATATCCTTTAATCAAACAGATGCATATATATAATGTTGCAGGTGAATTTGAAAATGATAATTACACTTACCACACACCATCCTTTCGAAAGTAACGCCCATCAACCTCTATGTTGGGGATATGAGAGACATCATCACTTTGTTGTCCAATCCACCTCTTTAGTTCCGGATCACAATCTCGAATCTCTAATACTCTTAATTTCTTGAGGCATCGTAAGATTCCCACACTCCTCAACTCCTTACATTCCCATAAATATAAGGTTTGTAGAGATGTGAGGTTTCCAAACCATTCCGGCAATTCTTCTATTCCGAAATTGAGCAAGGATAAAGTCGAAAGAGCATTGAGATGTTGAAGCGAATGGGGAAGAGAGTCCCAATCCTCCATCCCTACTAACGTTAAGTCAACAAGTGAATGGGGGGATGCAGCTTGCAACATTCCATCAACACCCTTCTTTGCACTTTCACTTGAATCTGAATGATGTGGTTTGATCCTTAATTCTTGCAAGTTGGGGAAAACAGCAGGGGCGGGTGAGATGAGTTTCGGAACATTCCAGATTTGGAGTGAGATGAGACTAGACATCTTAGGCATACAATCAATTATCTCTGCCAAATTCATTAAGCTGCTTAAGTCCCTCAACTCCAAAGTCTTGAATGAGGGAGCATTTGAGTGTAGTAGCATTTCACATGGCAAAATGCGGAGGCCTTCACACTCTCTAATTGTCAACCTTTCAAGCGATGTTAAGCCTTGGGATTCTCCATCTCTTCTATATGCTATTGACTTCAGATTTGGGCATTCTTCTATACACAACTGCTTGAGAGAATTGAGGGTCTCCACAACATCTGGTAACTCTCTCAACTTGTCACACTTCCGTATCCTCAATGTTGAGAGATTTTGATTGTTGAGAAAAAACGAATCGGGGAGATATTCCAATTCATCTACTCCATCAATGTCGAAATTTATAAGAGATCTGCACATGTGCAAGACAGGATATAATTCCTTATGACTTGATGATGAGAATTCACTTGGATTCATCCTCAAACCTCTGCAGTCATCTATCTTCAATTCTTCAAGGCAAGGGAATACCTTTATTTCAAGTGGATGCTCATTTTCACCCATTTCTATTTCTATCCACTCCACCAACTCTGGCATATATGATAATGAGAGATGTCGAAGCACTGGAAACACTACAATTCTATCCTTGCAACTACTGAAAGAGCATATCGATTTTACTTTCTTCATAAATGACAAATTCAGAGTTTTGAGCTGTGGCAAGTGCCCCATCATTGAGATTTCTTCACATTCAAAGCAATGGCTCAATGATACCTCCATCAAATTATGAAGTCCTTTCATCCACGACGGAAGTCGTGTCCCATTGAATCTAATAATCCCTAACACCTTCAGATTTGTATGAGGACGGAGGCCTTCCAACACATTATCGTCGTCTGTTTCCTCTACTCTGCGCCAACTCCACTCCAAGACTAACTTATGCAATTTTTGCTTTTCAAATATATATGCACTCTCAGCCTCTATTTGATGATGCACGTTTTCAAGATTTAAAATATGCAAGTCACCTCGGAGATTTTTCAACCTTCCAAGCTCTCCAATTTTGTGGCCGTCTTCCTCGCCCACGTGATAGTATTCTAGTGTTTGGAGACAAGTTAATCTTCCAATATTAGGAGGCAATTTTGTATCCGACATAACATGAAGATGTCTTAGGTTGATCAAGTATTGAACACTACTTGGCAGCTCCCTCAAAGGTCTGTAATAATGGTTTGCTCTTAGTGTCTGCAAGTGATATAGATCACCAATTGAATCTGGCAATGCTCGAATTTGTGTGGAGGAAATGTTGAGTAATCTCAAATGTATTAGCTTGTCGATTGAACTAGGCAACTCCTCAACTTTAAAATCCATCAAAGTTAAAGCATGCAAACTTTTGAAGTTTAAGAGCATGGTATCAGAGAGTACTTCTTCACCTCTGAAGAATAACGTACGCCACTGTTCTTTTGGGATACAACTTGATTCATCTCCACCATTCTTGGTATCAATATACTGAACTTGATAGATACCCTTTGAAACAATGCATGCTAGATCATGCACAAGATCGTGCATGCTACAATCTGTTATGTTGTCATACTCATCTTGTCCCGCAACTTGTAACAAGGAATTCTGCAAAAGAAGGTCGAAAAACTTGTTGCCCTCAACCTCCATGCCATTTTCAGGATCAATATGAAGATATCCTTGTGCCATCCAAAGTTCAATCAATTCTTGCTTATTGATCTCCTTCCCTTTCGGGAAAATCGAACAATAGGCAAAACATCTTTTGAGTGATGGTGGAGACAAATAATCAAAGCTGAATCTCAAGATCTTTGAGATATCATTGTCGTCATTTTGTAGATTTGAAAGCCAATTCTCTGCAGTTGAGATCCACTCATCTTTGGCTGTACGACGTAGTAGTCCTCCGGCTACGTTGGCAGCTAATGGCGAACCTCGACATCTTTCTGCC